>JAQIUQ010002180.1:0-127500 GCA_030378365.1 Hybognathus amarus
GCGCACACACAGTATGTGGGTCACACTGTGTATTGCTATAAGTAGTCTTGTGGGCATGGGTGGGGAGAGGTTTGGAAGTCAAAGGCTTCCAGATGTTTACTGAAGAGCAAGTGTGCTGTTTGCCATTTCTCCCAGGTGTTTTGTTGGAGTGGTGATTTAGGATTTGCTCTTCCTTGTGATCTTTCCTTTTACAACGGACAAATGCTTGTCCTCTGGCAGCGTTTGAAATCAAGGATGTTGGTTTAAGATGCCCTCATCCACACCTTGATTTGGGGTGGGCCCATGCCTTGTGTTTGCCGTCTGTTCTTTTGAAGTTCCCTGGATGGAGAAGGGCACACACCCAATCAACACAGCTGTCTAAATCACCCCCTGCAGCCATTTTGGCACTGATTGTTTGTCTTTGAGTTTATTTCGTCCTGTGTTGAGAATTAGTTTGAATTCAACCAAACCTGTTACTTTTTCTGCTTGCACAGCATCTGTAAAGTAATTCAGAGATTATGTTCTTTCCACTGTTAATGGTTGCCACAGAACTTTTGTAGAGGGAAACCAACAAGTAGGGCTGGATGGAATGACGGTAGAAACTTAACTTTATTGTACTTTCTTTATTGCTTTATTCTTTATGTAGATATCAGCCCTGCAAACACAGAATGTTCCCTCTAACGTTCCCGAAATGGTACCATGAGGTTCTTTTTTGGGAACCAAACAAGAGCGTTATAGGAACGTTCCATGTAGGTTATTTTTAGGTTCCATTTTTATAACGTAAGGAAATGTTCTAGGAAACGTTCCCTTAACCTTAAGAGAAAGTTCTAGGAACATTCTGAGAACCAAACGACCTAACGCTCCCAGAACCTAACGTTCCGAGAACGTTCCCAGAACCTAAATTCTGTTTGCTGGGAGGATACATACATGGACTCATACACTGCTAAACAGAAATGTGTTAACTGGTCATGAAAAATACATCCAAGATTAAGAAGAAAACTATAGCATACTCTTCCAGTCTAGACAGCTTTGTTGATTTGGGAGTGGTTTTTATTTGACGGGTTGCACATGCCATGCCAGGCCTGTTGTGCATATTTTGCATATTTAATTATATATACACATAAAATATGTAGCTTAAATTGCAGTAGTCGTTACTCCAGTCTTCAGTGTCACGTGATCCTTCAGAAGTGAATAGAAAGTTTGAAAGAACAGCATTTATTGGAAATATAAATCTTTTGTATTGTAAATGTTGACAGAAAAGACAATGCAAATTGTCTTTTCTGTCACTTTTGATCAATGTAATGTATTCTTTGCTGAGTAAAAGTTTTAATTTCTTCTAAAGGAAGACCCAAACTTCTGAACGTTAGTATAGTGAATATCATATAATATGATATAAAACTACATTTTAGTACTATTACCGGATTTTGGTCATATTGGCCATCACTAATGACCAGTAAAGTATGTTGTTTATATTAATCTATTCCTTTTTATCACAAAATAAATTGGTTGTTAATACTGTGTATTTATACACAACCACTAAATCCCCCCAAGATCTGACAAGGTCTGCATTAATAAAGTTTTTCCTCTTTGTGAGAGCTTGTTGAGGTCAGAAGTGCTCCCTTTGCTCATTGAGTGAAAGCAACCCCAGAGCAATATCCCTCAGTAATGGCGTCCAGCTGTGAGAAGGCTGGGAACAGTGGGAGTGAGGCTGGTGCAGGCTGGCGGAACGTAATGCAGACTAAGTGAACTTTAAGTGCTGTACACAGACTACCCTCATGGCTGTAATTGGGAAAATGGGAACCAGATTGAAATCAGAAGCAATTTGAGGATATTGCTATATGTGGTTCGAAGACACTTGATGACAAATTAGTTTTAAATACAGTGCTGAGAAATTTTGTTGATAAATAATAGAGATTTATCAATCATAAAAGTTGCTGAGGGTTTCTGGATTCAAAGATTTGAAAGCCTGAGACAGTGGTGGTGGTCCTCTCATCCTCATGTCTTAGTGCTGAAACTGTGGTAAGAATCTCACAAGCTAGTGCTACGTTTTCCCATTTCAGCGTTTCCCAAAAGGAACAGAACACACTAACGCTACAAAAATCCTTTTTTTTCTAGAACACCTTAATGTATTTTTTAGGCCAGAAAACATCTTGGTTTGTTCTCAATATGCGAGTTGTGAAAACACTGTTCAAATACTCTGTGTTTGTTGTTTTAAAGTATTAGCATGATGAGCTACTGGCATGATATTCTCTTAAGACATCTTTTACGTATTGTAACTTGCAAGTATGGGTGCTCTTGGCTGTAAATATAATTTAAATTCTGAATATTTTATATACCTCTATCAGGTGGTCATCGTCCAGTCCAGGTGATTATATCAGAATCTGGCAACCAGCCCAACTCCCACCCTATCCAATGGAACGCCCGTCTTCTGCACACATCACACAGTACATACTCAAATGGAGACCGGTGAGTCTCTTTTGAGACACTATAAACTTTAGTGGGCCTTTGCTCTTTGAATCAAATTGAATTCTGATTAAAGGGTTAAGTTCACCAAAAATGAAATTAAGTCATTAATTACTCACCTCATGCTGTACCAACCCCGTAGACCTTCGTTCATCTTCGGAACACAAATAAAGATATTTTTGTATTAAATCTGAGAGCTGGATCACTCCTTCATAGACTGCCTAAGGGACTAGCTCTTGACGGCCCATAAAGTCATTAAAGAAAATGTTTAAATATTCCATGTGTCTACAGCGCTCAATTATAAGTTTATCAAGAGATCGAGACTACTTTTTGTGCGAAAAAAACATAAATAACGACTTTATTCGACTATTCCATTACTTCCTTATGGGCGCATGCGCGAGAAACTGAGATGAGGATGTTCTTCTTCGACTACTTCTTGTTACCAGCTGCTCACCGCTTAGGAGTATTACCGCCACCTACCGTATAAGATGGTGATCCATATATAAGGCGCTCCGGATTATAAGGCACACTGTCGTTTTTTGAGAAGATTAAAGGCTTTTAAGTGCGCCTTATAGTGCGGAAAATACGGTAATTGAAAAGCGTATGTACAGCGCAGATCTTCCTCTGCTTGTAAACGGAAAGTTTTGTGCTTCCAGCTATATCAGCACGTCATCTTATACGGTAGGTGGCGGTAATACTCCTAAGCGGTGAGCAGCCGGTAACAAGAAGTAGTCGAAGAAGAACGTCCTCATCTCAGTTCTCGTGCATGCGCCCATAAGGAAGTAATGGAATAGTCGAATAAAGTCGTTATTTATGTTTTTTTCGCACAAAAGTAGTCTCATCGCTTGATAAACTTATAATTGAGCCGCTGTAGGCACATGGAATATTTAAACATTTTCTTTAATGACTTTATGGGCCGTCAAGAGCTAGTCCCTTAGGCAGTCTATGTAGGAGTGATCCAGCTCTCAGATTAAATAAAAAATATCTTCATTTGTGTTCCGAAGATGAACGAAAGTCTTACGGGGTTGGTACAGCATGGGGGTGAGTAATTAATGACTTCATTTTTGGGTGAACTAACCCTTTAAATTAGAGTGGTTATTTATCTAATGCACAGTAGTGTGTGATAGTTGAGCTGCAACCTACTTATTTTTAACAGAAAAACACCCATACCCAATGGATGGAGGTCAAAATTCCAGGCCATCTGAACTCATACACCATCGCAGGACTAAAGCCAGGAGTCACTTACAGAGGCCAACTCATCAGTATCCTGCGTTTTCGGATGACAGAAACCACTTCGCTTTGATTCTCTCCACGTGCATGGCTCATGTAGGTTATTCAATGTGTTTCGTCATTGAACGTGCATGTGTTTGTGAAACCACAGCTTTAAAGCATAACTAATTATTCATCAGCAAGATTTTGAATGGGACTCCAAAAACAGCATGTTTAAGAGTATGTTTGCTAATGTACCCCTTTCCTTATCTTTCCTAGTGGCTACCTCTGAGGGATTCACCACTCAGCCCCCAACGGTGGTGGACACCTCTGAGTCTGTGACTGAGATCACTTCCAGCAGTTTCGTCATCTTCTGGGTGTCCGGCGTCTGACACAGTGTCTGGATTCAGGGTGGAATATGAGCTGAGTGAGGAGGGAGGCCAGACAGGACAGCCCATAATCTTGGGTCAGTATGTGCATCTCAAGTGTAGTGTCATTGATTTAGCCAAATGAGACTAGTAAACCTCATTTGTCCACAATTAATTTGTGGAAGTTTGAAATGTCAGTGTTTGAAATGTTAACTTGATTATCCGTTTCCAGACCTTCCTCATACGGCTACATTCGTGAAACATCAGTGAACTTCTCCCAGGAAGAAAGTATACTGTAAATGTGTATGAAGTGACAGGAGAAGGAGAACCCAACCTGATCCTTACCACTTCCCAGACTACAGGTGAACCTTTTCTCTTTGTCTTTGTTGGTTTTTCTTGTCTCTCTTCCTCTCTTATTTATAATATTATAAAAGCGAACCTAATGAAAAAGCCATATATGACATGACATATTTTTGAGGCTGAATGAAAAACGCACCAAGCACAATGTTCTCTCACTATTCCTGATTTCTAACACGTGTTCGACGTGGTCTTTAAAACAACTCCACAACATCTTCCACTTACAAATACTTTTACCTGCAGCATTTAATTGCATGATGATGTGACCATTTTGGCTTATGTTTTGGCTAATGCTTCCACAGCTCCTGATGCTCCTTCTGATCATGAAGTAGAGGATGTGGGGGAGACCTCTTTGATTATCAGCTGGTCTAAACCTGTGGCTCCTATCACGGGTAAAACACAGGCTGTATTTAGTAAAACAAACCATAATGTGACCTATACATAAATTGTACACAAAAATACAGATGATAAGTGTATATCTTGTATATTTAGGTTACCGTGTGGTGTACACCCCATCTGAAGAGGGCAGTTCTGGCAGCACTGAGCTGAACCTGCCTAACACTGCCACCTCAGTGACCCTGGGTGACCTTCGCCTGGTCTGCTCTATAACATCAGCATCTACTCAGTGGAAGAGAGTCTGGAGAGTGAACCTATTTTGTTCAGGTCACCACTGCTGGAGAACCACTGGCAGGTATGACATCACTACATGGGTGAATCTTGAAAAACATGGATAAAAAATCCATCTTTTCAGAGTATGAAGCCTATTTTTATGACTATTAAGAGTTTTAATATTGTGACATTATTTTCATGACCGTTAAATACATTGTCCCCCAAAACTGTCTTCATATGTATGTATGTGTGTATAAAATTATAATACTGGAAATGATGTGACATTGAAAAATCTGTGATGTTCCTAAAATAGACTTTTATTTTATTTAGTTAATATTATTTTGTATTTATTTATTTTTGATTTGAGGTGAATTATGACTTAGACCTGTTCTCTGACAGGTTTTATGAGATTCACCCACATCTTTAAAGAAGAGATGTGTTACATGACCTCAAATGTGTGTCAGGATACAGCTGAAGATAATAACTTCTGTTTAACAAATGGTCTGATCTTTGGGGTGCAGTGGAAACATAGCATGATATCATCATGCCATAAATGTCTTTTTATTGTTTTCTTTCGAGTACATTTAGGTGTTTTGTCTGGCAGCCCAAAGATAAGATCACATTTGAGTTGAGTCAGCGAGTCGGTGTCCAAAACGCCTGTGAATCCTTATAGGGTAATATGTCGAAAGTGTGTATTTGGATTTTGTGGGGATTGGCTTGGAGAAAATGAGTTCATTCTGATCTGGTAAATCAGCAAACATTGCAAGTTTACAAAACTGTCTGAGTCTCAATGAGAACGTTTTTATCTAATATATGTTCACATTGACTTTTATAGTAAGCTCAGATTCCTCAAAGGTGTAAATGCTACAAAAAGTTTCAACAGTTTGACTATACATGTAATGAGGTTTTTGATGTCTGCTAAAATATTATGACTGCTTCTAAAACAAACAGTCCTGAAAGCCTATTATTCTTTTCCCTGTCAGGCCGTCTGGTCTGTCGGTAGGTGTCTGAATTCCTTTGCTCAGATGAGCAACTTTTACAGAATGGTAAACACATGTCTAAAAAGCTACAGTAAAGTTAAGCTCTTCAAAGGAAGGTCACTTGGAATCAGGTTTGTGACTCAAAAAGGTAGAAAGGGTCATGGTTATGTTTTGTTAAGGAGCAACATTTTATTTCCTGAAAGTATTAGAATAGAATAGAATTGGATTCCAAGATCTGAATGAAGAAAAAAAATGTTTTCTACCCACAGAGGAAGTTCCCTCTCCAAGTCCGATCTGCAGTTCTTTGAGGTGTCTGACAATAAGATCACAATCACCTGGTCCGGGCCATCCACTGAGGTGTCTGGGTACCGTGTTTCTGTGGGTGAGGTGGGTCCAGATGGATTAACCGAGAGAAATCCCGCTCCCGGTGACACAGAACGCCTGACGCTGAGATCACACAACTCCACCCTGGAACCCTCTACCGTTTCTTCATCTTTACTCTCAAATCGGGATGAAGAGAGCGAGCCACTGGTTGGAGAGCAAGCTACAAGTGAGGATTTTTCTTTTAATTAAAAGAAATATATATAATAAATAAAAAAATGTATAGATATAAAAATAATTTACTTGAGAGACAACATTGCAATATAAAATAATAAAAGCAATTTAATCATTTTACAATACAAAAAAATTCTTGGCTCAGTGTTGCTATTATTTTTAGGTTTAAAGGTTTTGCGTTTAAAAACGGAGAATTAAAACAAATACGATCTCCGATCCACACCAGCGTTTTATCTGCATATTGGAAATGATCTCCATCCACATTAAAACGACTGAAGACGCAGATCACGTGACCATTCACCAACACTGCATGCGCGTGCCGGTGTAAACAGTGGTAGGCGAATCAGGGAAGGAGACGTCATGACTAATAAAGTGTAATAAAGTGTAAACTGAAGTCGTCCGTTTTGTGTCATCCACACTAAAACGCCCTCCGGAGTTTCAAAACGCAAAACAGAGCTGCAGCGTTTCTAAACTTTTCCATTTTAGGTCTTAGTTTTTCCCGTTTTAGTCTGGATGGGAGGTGCAAACGTAGCAAAAGGTCTCTGTTTTTAAACGAAACGCAGTAGTGTGGACGGGGCCTTAGCCTGGGACATACAAAGGCTATTTCAAAGAATAGACACGTTTTTCACTGTTGCCTCACATTGGCTGCGTCTGGACCAAAAAGCTGTGCTTGATCACACAGCACAGACTACTAGCACATGCATCTGCGTCTGCGCCTGCGTGTAAGGGAATAACTGTCCCCGCCCATTTCAAAATCAAACCTACGCCACTGATCAATAGTATAAATTTGTCATTCAAAGAGAAACTGAAACAAGGATATAAATACAAGATATATGCAGATTTACAAAACATAAACAAAGCAGTGCTAGCTTACCATTTTGAATATCTGTTGCATTGATGACTTTCTTCAATATATGCGGCTGATCTTGTTATGAATTTTCACGTTTTGGAATGCACGGTTAGGATAACATAACATTAGATCAGCCTTCTCTCTGTGCCGTCTTGACTTACTTGCTCTCTTTCATCACTTTCGCTTTAATTCTCATGCTCTGAATTGTTCGCTAAACTGAACATCCAATCAGAGTTCCCACTCTCACCAACGGCCCCAATGCCAAATTTCAACATGCTAAATGGGAAACTGCCGCGATGTTAGCCTGACGAGTGCCGCGCAAAAACAAGCCCGACAGACACTCGCTGGCAGCCCAACGTTGTCAGATTGTCGGCCCAACCGCCTTCATGTCAACTAACTCTCATTAGAGTATGTGAAGAGTTCAGATGCAAAAGCCTCTAAATGCCATTTGAAATTTTCTTCTAAAATGACCATTTTTATCAAGCTTGTATATTTAAGTTCAGTAATTTCACTTAAATGACAATTGATAGGTAATCTTCATTGCCATTTAAGTGAAATTACTGAACTTAAATATACAAGCTTGATAAAAATGGTCATTTTAGAAGAAAATTTCAAATGGCACTTAGAGGCTTTTGCATCTGAACTCTTCATGTGTAGACTGTCTGCTTAAAATCTACTAACTCTTTATCAGTGATGGTCCCCCAAAAGACATTCTACTTACTATAAGTAACTTTGCAAGTGCATGCCAAATTATTCTTACCCTAACCCCTTATTCAACTAACCTTACCATACCCCTAACAGTCTACTCAACAATCTACTCAACTTATACTCTGTTGAAGAGACTGAGTTAGTTGACATGTAGGTGCAACATTACCTTATAGTCAACAGAATATCTATAGGGGACCATCAAAATAAAGTGGAACCATTTTAGGCACTTTGATGCATGCTAACCCTGTACATCTTTCTCTTCACAGAGCCTGACCAACCCACCGATATTCATTTCGCTAACATTACCAGAGGACAGTACTGTAATCATCTGGTCAGCTCCTAGGGCTCAAATCACAGGTTACAGACTTTTCCTGACTGTTGAGGGCTCAAACCCCAAACAGCTGCGTATCCCTGCCCGCTTGTCACAGTACACCATCCTCAACTTGCAGCCTGATACGGTGTACACTGCCACTCTGCATGCAGAAAAAGGCAATGTGCTTAGTGAGGGGTCCCTCGCCACATTCGCCACACGTGAGTTTCTGTTTGCCTGTCAAAACACTTGCAAATACATTCACAAATCATTAACCACAAGTTCTAAAGCAATAGTTCTGTATTTTTCTGGCTTTTAGTTCAGCCAATGGGAAATGCTCCTTACTTCAGCACTGATGTCACAGACACTTCCATCGTTGTCTCTTGGATCCCTGTGCCTAAAATTGGATACAAAGTAGGTTGCTATTGAAACACACCAGAGACACAAGCCACTACTTTTTGCTTTAATGGCTACTGTGGAAAAAAAGTACTCTGAGAAACAGGCTGTTGACATTTCTCACATTCTGACATACTCAATACACACTGTTTACGGTTTAATTTTGCTCTGCAGTTAACCGTGAGGCCCAGCCAAGGCGGAGAAGCCCCTAGGGATGAGATCTTCCGAATCTGGTAGTGTCGTCATCTCAGGTCTAACCCCTGGAGTTGAGTACACCTACAGCGTCCAGCCTGTCATCAGCGGTCATGAGCACGGCAACCCCATCACTCGACGGGTGGTCACTCGTAAGCGAATTTTCTGTTCTTATTATATAAAGCTTATTAAAGTTGTGGGAGTGTGAGAGAGAGTTTCTGACACTGTTTTATCTGTCTACAGCTCTTTCTCCACCCACGGATCTGAACCTGGAGTCAAATCCCAACACCGGAGAGCTGACTGTTCAGTGGAATGATGCTAAAATTCCAGGTTAGTATCAAGGGGGGCGCCATCGCATCTTTAAAATGCGGAAATTATTGTATATCGTGATTTATTTATTTATTTATTTCACATGCTCAAGATATTCATCATTATGGAAGCCTGTTTCCACCACTGAATAAAAAAAATAAATAAACAATTGTGATAATTTTTTAATAATTTTTTATCTCACAATTCAGACTTTTTTTCTCACAATTGTGAGTTTATATCTCGCAATTCTGACTTTATTTCTCAGAATTGCGAGATAGAAAGTCTGAATTGCGTGATATAAATTCGCAATTGCGAGTTACAAAGTCAGAATTGCATGATCTGAAGTCGCAATTGTGTGTTATAATGTCAGAATTGCGAGATATAAAGTCAGAATTGCGTGATGTAAAGTCGCAATTCTGAGAAAAAGACAGAAGTGCGACTTTTTATCTCACAATTCAGATTTTTTCTCACAATTGCAGAGTTTACATTTTGCAAATCTGACTTTATAACACATAATTGCGAGTTTATATGTCGTAATTCTGACATCTTTTCTCAGAATTGTGAGATATAAACTCGCAATTGTGAGTTATCAGGCCAATTCTAAGGGGAAAAAAGACTAACATTTCCCCCTCAGAATAGTATAAATCTCGCAATTCTGACTTTATAACATGCATTTCTCGACTTTATAACATGCAATTGCAACTTTATATCTATCAATTCTGACTTTATATCTTCGCAATTCTGACTTTATAACTCGCAATTCTGACTTTATATCACGCAATTCTGACTTTATATCTCGCAATTGCGACTTTATATGTCGCAATTCTGACTTTATATCTCGCAATTGCGACTTTATATCATGCAATTCTGACTTTATATCTGGCAATTCTGACTATATTCGCAATTCTGACTTTATAACTTCGCAATTCTGACTTTATATTCGGCAATTCTGACTTTATATCTCGCAATTGCAACTTTATATGTCGCAGATTCTGACTTTATATCTCGCAATTGCGACTTTATATCATGCAATTCTGACTTTATATCTCGCAATTGCAACTTTATATCTCGCAATTGCGACTTTATATGTTCGCAATTCTGACTTTATATCTCGCAATTGCGACTTTATATCATGCAATTCTGACTTTATATCTCGCAATTCTGACTTTATATCTCGCAATTCTGACTTTATATCACGCAATTCTGACTTTATATCTCGCAATTGCGACTTTATATGTCGCAATTCTGACTTTATATCTCGCAATTGCGACTTCATATCATGCAGATTCTGACTATATATCTTGCAGATTTCTGACTTTATATCTCGCAATTCTGACTTTATATCTCGCAATTGCGACTTTATATGTCGCAATTCTGACTTTATATCTCGCAATTGCAACTTTATATCATGCAATTCTGACTTTATATCACGCAATTCTGACTTTATATCTCGCAATTGCGACTTCATATCATGCAATTCTGACTTTATATCTCGCAATTCTGACTTATATCTCGCAATTCTGACTTTATAACTCGCAATTCTGACTTATATCACGCAATTCTGACTTTATATCTCGCAATTGCGACTTTATATGTCGCAATTCTGACTTTATATTGTCGCAGATTCGCGACTTCATATCAGTGCAATTCTGACTATATATCTTGCAATTCTGACTTTATATCTCGCAATTCTGACTTTATATCTTCGCAATTGCGACTTTATATGTCGCAATTCTGACTTTATATCTCGCAATTCTAGAAATAACGTCAGAATTGCGAAATGTAAACTCGCAATTGTGAGAAAAAAAGTCAGAATTGTGAGATGAAAAGTCGCAATTACCTTTTATATTTTTCTTTCTATGGCGGAAACAAGCTTCCATACATCACATATGATAGAACTCCTCGTTCGAAACCACTTTGCCTCTAGGACCACTGCTGTCAATCAAATTCGTGAATACAATATATTTGAACTCTTTTTGCATACTTTTTGGCATACTCTTTTTGCATAGTATATAGTTGGGAAGTATTCGATTTTGGATGCAGCGACAGTGTTCCAGTAATTACAACAGCTTGAAAAGTCATGGAAATAAAATAAAAAATGCAGGATTACTGTGTAATAAAAGAATGTGAAGCACTCTCTCAAATGAGCTCATGTGTTCCCTTGGCACTTGTTCTGTTTCCGTCAGACATCACGGGATACAGAGTGACCTGCACCCCCACCAAAGGACAGCAAGGGAACTCTGTGGAGGAGTTTGTGAAGGCGGGACAGAACTCGTGTACGTTAGAGAACCTGAGTCCAGGAGTGGAATACAACGTCAGTGTGTTTACTGTGAAGGATGACATGGAGAGCATTCCTGTTTCCAGCACTGTGACTCCGGGTAGGCATAAGAGCTTTTTGAAAGACAAATCACCCTGTACCTCAATCATTTTGCATCAGTTACTTTGCTTAAGCATGTGTATTGTAAATCAGTGCAGTACTTGCTTTTAATGCCTATTGAGGCATTAAATACAGAGAACATGCAGATTACTAAATACACATTGCTTTCTTAATAATGACCAAAAAATGTGAAGCAACAATAAAATCAGCATAATTATGTTTCTGTTGTCACCCGATTTTGGCAAACAGAACATAAGAGCTCAGTTTCTTTCACAATTTTGGTCTATATTTTAATATAAAAAAAATGGCATTAGAAAAATGGCATTTTTTGGGCTGATGACTTACCTCCGCCACTTTGTGTTGTGTCTCTGTCTGTGTTGGGCCTCTGTCACCTTCTCTCCTTCCCAGATGTGCCCAAAATAACTGATTTTAACTTCGTCAACATCACTGACTCCACTATTGGCCTCAGCTGGATTCCTATTAACTCCACCGCCGTTTACGGGCTACCGCATCACGGTGTTGGCTGCAGGGGACAGTGTCCCAATCTTTGTTGAATTTGTGGAGCCCACGACAGGCTTTTATACCGTGCACGGTCTGGAGCCCGGGATTGATTATGACATCACCGTCACAACAGTCACGGAAAACGGAGAGAGTGAACCCATCACCATCACCCAGCAAACAGGTAAAGAGTGCGGGGAACTTGTAGGGGAAAAAATTCTGAATAAAATGTCTCAAAGACTTTACATATGATGAAAAATAAGGCTTTAAAAAGTCTCAAGGTTCCATGTTTTTTTTAATTAATAATAATAAATTAACTATTTTTTTCTTTATTATATATACTATACCTTTCAAAAGGTTTTGGATCAGTAAGATTTATTTTTATCTTTTTGAAAGAATTGCATTTAGGCTGCATTTATTTGTTAAAAAATATAGTAATAACTTAGAATTTATTTATGCAATGAACTGTTTTGTATTTGAATATATTTTAAAATGTAATTTATTCCTGTGAACGAAAAGCTTAATTTTCAGCATCATCACTGATAACATGATCCTTCAGAAATCATTCGTATACAGTATGCTGATTATGATAAGATGATAATATATGATTAATATTGTTATATGCTTAATATTTTTGTGGAAACCGTGATTTTTATTTCAGAAAAAATAAAAAAAACAGCATTTATTTGAATATAAATATTTTGTAACATTATAAATTGCATATATAAATTATCTGTACTTTTACTTATTAACTAATGATGCATTAAATTGATCATACGCATCAACTCCTTCAAAAAAAATTACTGACACAAAATTTCTGACTGGCAATTCATATTTAAAAAAAATGGGTTAGAGTTGGATGTTGTTTAGGAGTAAAAATATATAGTACAATATATATATATATATATATATATATATATATATATATATATATATATATATATATATATATAATGTATTTTGTGCACCTTTAAGTGAAGAAAATCTGTGAATTTAATGACCTGTTGGCCCAAATGAATCTGTGTCTGCATACTTGTTGAACATTCCAGCTCTTTGTTGCTACACTATTTCTTTATGTACATATGGCAGCCATATCCCTGTTTGAAAGTGGATTAAGGAAAAAACTAGCAGCTGTTTCTTGTTGCAGCACTTTATCCTTCTTTCCTTCTTGCTCTTATTTTTCTCCCTCACTCTCTACCACACTATTTTATGTCTCTTTCTTGCTCACACTCTTTTTGTCTGAAAAAAACTGATGTGTAGACCCACATGGCATCAGTATGTGTGACTTCTGGTGTTCAAATAAACATATTCATCCTCTTGAAATGATGCTCATTTTCAAATTCTGTCCTCCACCGGTTGCTTTTTAAAAAACTGAAATAAAAATACTGTAATAGAATATAAATAATACTAAAATAAGACAGTTTGAGAGCCTTCCACAAATGGGATACTGAAAATATTTCATTATATTCTTGTAGATGTTTTACAAATTTTTGATGCTTCCAAAACTGCTTTTAAATGGAAATAAAAAAATTGCATTTGCCTTCTGTCTCTTTTAGCGGTCCCTGCCCCATCTGGCCTGTCCTTCACTGGAGTGACCGCAGACAGTATGCTGGTGTCCTGGAATGCCCCTCAGGTCCCCAAATCCTCTGATATCGATCGTTATATCATCCACTATCATCCAGTCGATGACGACGATGACACCACTGAGCGCACTGTAGAAGGAAGCGAAAATTTTGTCGTTCTTCACCGTACGTGACTTACAGCAGAATTTATATAAGTTTGTTTGTGTAGTCCTGTCTTTAGTGTCACTAATGAAAAGTTGTTAGTAATGAGTCTCTCTGTGTGATTTTTAGATCTTGTTCCCAACACTGAGTACCTGGTGAGTGTGATTTGTGTCTATGAGGGGAGAGAAAGCTCACCTGTGATTGGCACTCAGAGAACAGGTAATGATGATTTTTTTTCTTCACAGTGCTTCGATATAGGCAATACGTTTTATTCTGGGAGATATGGTTTAGCGTTGACCAAACACATTTCTGTTACTGTAAATAACCTTTTATTTCTGTGCGTAAAATGAAATGAAATATCCCTTAAAGTTTTAAAAAACATGAAAAAAAACATGCGCAAATTATGCATAATTTACTGTTATTGATATAGTAAGTACATGTAAAGTGTTACCTTTTATTTCAATATTTTTTCAATGGTTTAGTTATTTTTATTTTATGTACTTATTTTATTACATTTTATTTATTATCATGAAAATAGGAAGGGTTTCATAACAAACAGGTTCATCCTATTTCAAGCCTGTTTCATTGGTTGACTAAGTCATGCATTTTACTTCACAGTCCTTGACGCTCCTGTCGGGCTGCAGTTCTCTGATGTCGGCACCAACTCCTTCACCGTGCGCTGGCAGGCTCCTCAGGCCGTTATCTCGGGATACCGTATCCAACACCAAATGACCAGTGGGGGGCGTGCTAAGGAGGAGAGACTGCCTCCATCAAGAAGCCATTTCACCCTCACAGGCCTGACCCCGGAGACAGAGTACAGCATCAACGTCTATGCCGTCAGCGGATCCCGCGAGAGTCTGCCTTTAACTGGAACCCAGTCTACCAGTATGCTGCTACATCTCCTCTCTTTTGACTTCTCATTGCGGCTCACTTTTGATCTTATTAGTATACTAATTGTCTCTCATCACTATTTCTCTTAGTCTCTGATGCCCCCACTGATCTGGAAGTCATTTCTTCAACACCAACCAGCATCACAGTTCGTTGGGACGCCCCTCGGTCACTGTGAGGTACTACAGGATCACGCACGGAGAGTCAGGTAGGTCATTGGATCCTGTTGTTGATCAAATAATGTTGTTGTTCACACCAACACGAATATTCAGCACAAAAATTTGGTCAAATTTTTGCATGTTCAGACCTTTTTTGTAAAAAAGCAGCAGACGGACTGAATTAAAATACTAGGGTGACCAACTGTCTTGTTTTCCCAGGACATGTCCTGTTTTCATATAACAATATAACCTTTTTTTATCCATACAGAGGAGGCATAACCTACTTTAAATGTATTGAAATTAATAAGGTATCTTTGAGTAAACTTCCAGTATCATTTGAGTAGGCCCATCTGTTTGCCGAACCAGAGTGTCCTGGTTTTTGGTAATCAAAATATGGTCACCCTATAATTCACTCTCTGTGCATAAATGCTTACTTTGGTATGCAAGTTAACATTTCTAACACCCGCTTTTCATGAAGACAAACAGTATTTGCATGTTTTCTGCCATTGTTGCCTGCTTTAGTCAGCTTACGTACTAGCGTAGCATACAGAGGCCCAATTAGCCTGTTAGCTTAGCTTATACACCACACATTTGCACTTACCTTAAATAGGGTGACCATATTTTGATTACCAAAAACCAGGACACTCGGTCCGGCAAACAGATGGCCTACTCAAACTTAAATTCCAATCATTTTAGTCATCATAAAAATAACAATGTAATGTGCACTTATTTGTTCAGTGGGCCAGTTGTATTTAAAGTGTGATAGGAAAGTAATTAAACCCCTCTCGGCAAAAAAAAAAAAAAAGAAAGAAAAAATAATAATAATCTGTTGCATTGACAGTGTGCAAATAATTGTGCTGGTCTAATGTGAACAGATGCATTAACAGTCATTTATCCAATTTTTGCACTGTATATCTGTGTTGGTGTGAAGAGATTTTGTCTGCCGTTGTCTAAATCATTCTAACTTTTCCCATGCAGGAGGGTTTGACACTCCTCTGGAATTTACTGTCCCCGGCTCCCAATCCACTGCCACTATTGAAGGCCTACGCCCAGGCACCGATTACACCATCACCGTTTACGCTGTGACCGGCAGAGGGGACAGCCCTGCGTCCAGCACCCCCATCCATGTGATACATAGAACAGGTAAACCAACACATCTGAGAATCTATGTCTGTCAGGCCTTTGTTCACTAGTTTGACCGACTTTTTAAGGGTTTAGAAAGTCAAAAATGTATAAATGTACTTTTTTTCTTTAAACAGATATTGAGTCTCCACTAGGGATGGAGGTGACTGACGTGAAGGACAACACTATTACTGTACGCTGGAGCCCAGCAGTTGGTCCCATCACAGGATATCGTGTCACAGGAACTCCACTAAATGGACAGGGACCTGTTTTCTCTGAAGTGGTGGCTCCAGGTAATATTACTCTCAATACAAATAGTGGGTTGTGCCTTCTCTTATATACATTTTAAAATGAAGGAAATAATGTCAAAGTGAGAGTTAAGCTTGTGTGTGTTTTTTTTTTTAATAAAATCCAGACCAGACTGAAATGACGTTCTCTGGCCTGATGCCGACAGCGGAGTACACCGTCAGCGTCTACGCTCTGGGCCAGGACGGAGAGAGCCCCCCTCTGGTTGAAAATGTACTCACAAGTAGGTGTACAAACTGAGAAAAATAGTAGAAGGATGAAAGTGATCATTGGATTCCTTTTGGCACAGAAGTACACTTTAGCATACTTTTAAAAAGAGTTCTAGAAATAATATGCTTTAAAATAATGTTATCATACACTTAGTTGCATGTTAATCATAATTAAATTAAAATATATTATTGGTTACATGTATATTAAATGCAATTAGCTGATCCTTAAAGTGTTTTTGACAACTTTAAATGCAATACAGAATAACACACTACATTTTAAATTATAAAAGTCCTTCACATGTGCTTCAGAATGTCTGCACATCAAAATAAGTGCACTAATTTATAAAACAACTAAAATTGCTAACATAATAATTTAAAATGTACTTTTAAAGTTAATGTTTAATTTGTTATTATAAACTGCAAAAAAGTGCATTGTCACACAATGTCATGAAGTACACTTAAGTAAACCTTTTATTTTATTAATATTAAATCATTTGGAAGTACAGTTGTTTTTTATATATATGCTTTTAAGAGTTGAGGTGCACTACAAGTCCACATTCAATATACAATTTAGTACATTTAAATTTCACAAAGGATATTAAAGACATGGAAGTGTCAAAAACATGATATCAATTCACAATGTAAATATTAAAAAGTGCTTGATATAAACAGTGCAGATGTAATGACACCAGGTTTAATTGAAACAGATGAATTCATAGTTTCAAATATCTCTCTTTCTCTCTAGCGGTGGACAAACCCAAAGACCTGTCCTTCAGTGACAGTGGACTCAGACCTCCATGCGCATCTCCTGGGAGAGTCCTGATGGCGTGGTCTCCTCTTACAGAGTGTTGTACTACAGTCCAGAGGAGGGAGAGAGAGAGCTTTTCCCTGTCCCGAATGGAGAGGTGGAGTCTGCAGTGATCCGTGACCTCAGACCGGGCACAGAATACACTGTTAAAGTCATCGCACTGCATGACCGGAACCCCAGCCCTCCTCTGGTGGGCACACAGACAACAGGTATTACATTCAACAACTGCACTATTTAATAACATGCTCACCAACCTGCATTTATATTCAGTCTTTTAACTATAATAATCATTTACATGCATAATTATATTTTCAATATTTGTATTAATAATAGAATTTTAATTTAGTCAGTAGAACTATATTAAATATATAAATATATTTTTTAATTAATTATTAGTAGTAGTAGCACTGCTTATTATTACTATTCAAGCAGTTCACACTATAAATCTTTGAATGCATAAGTTCTGCACTGTTTTATGAACATGAATGATACCTACAGTAAAATCATTGCAATGATTGATACGATGCAAGATTTATAAATAAATGGGAATGAGGCTACCTATTATGTATGGTTATTATTATTATTATTATTTCAAATGTTTGGGGTCAGTAAGGTTTTTATTTTTTGAAGAAAATATATTTTTATTCCGCAAGGATGCATTAATTTGATCAAAAATGCCAGTAAAGACCTTTGTTATTTTACAATTGCAAATAAATGCTGTTCTTTTAAATCTGTTTGTCAAAAAAGCAAATCCTGAAAAAAAAATATCACAAAAATATCGCAGTACAACTGTTTTCAACATTGATAATAATAATAAGTGTTTCTAGAGCATCAATCAGCATATTAGAATGATTTCTGAAGGATCATGTGACACTGAAGACTGGAGTAGTTATTATTACAAAATTAAACCTTATAATAAATTTAAATAAATATTACTTAATATAATTTATCCACAGGAATAAATTACATTAAGTAATATTAATTTTAATGTATTATAAAGGTTTAATTTTGTAATAATAATATTATAATTTAATATTGTAATAATATTTCACAATATTAATGTTTTTACTGTATTTTGATCAAATAAATGCAGCCTTCTTGAGCATAAGAGAAATTTTGAGCATAAAAATTATTCTTTTTTTTAATTGCCAACCCCCTTTTTTTTGTTTTTAGCCACTTAGCAATCAGCAGCGTTCTTCTGAAATATCTGGTAATATAATTAATGTTTCTTTAAATATTCTCTTTTTTTCTGTAGCTATTCCTGGACCCACCAGTCTGTACTTCTCCCAGGTGGGTCCAACATCCTTCACTGTCTCCTGGTCTTCCTCTAACGCCAGGCTGACAGGTTACCGTGTGGCCATCACCCCAAGAACAAGAACGGCCCCACTAAGAGGACATCATCGCCCCTGACTCCACTGAGTTCCACGCCACTGGACTCATGGTGAATACCCATCTCATACTGAAGAAGTTCATTCTACTTCAAACTACTTCATTCCTTGGAGTCTTTGCATCACACTTTTAATGATAGAAAGTAGCCCTTATAAACATCGTTGTGGGGTTTCATGGAAAGATCACTATTGAAACAGCTGTTCCTCAAGTTTTCAGGCATTTACTCTTGATTTTAGCTGTGGTTGTGGGTTACTGGTACTCAGAGCAATGTTAATCTCCATCAGGCCAACCTCACATTCTATGTCTACCTTGTCATTTTGGTCAGTGGGTAGATCAAAGATTAAAACCTTCGCCAGATTGTTTCAGAAAATTATATGCTATTTTGTGGAGCATGTTTTTAAGGCCTAGCTTCATTTTTTCCCCTTGTGTGTTTATAGCCTGGCACTGATTATGAAGTGGAGGTTTACGGTGTGAAGAACTCTCTCACCAGCCGCCGTGTCAAGGGAGAAGTCACAACACCTGACAGTAAGCTCTAAATCTCTAAATCAAAACCCACATTCTACATCTGTGTGCTGGCCTAAACTCAATCTAGGTCTCATTTTCCCAGACATCAGTCCACCTCGACGTGTCCGTATATCCAATGTGAAGGACTCCTCCATCACTCTCACCTGGCGCTCCAAGACCGAGACTATCTCAGGTTTCCTGGTAGAAGCCACACCAACCATGGGCGGCCATAATCCTATCCAGAGAACCATCGAACCGAATTCACGCACCCACACGATTACTGGTACTGTACAACTCCACACAGTTATAGCAACTTATATAACAGCCTGCATCATTTGCTTGGCAAATCCTATGTTTATGATAATGTGCTTCTGTGTCCTAAAGGTCTGGAGCCAGGAACCAATTATAAGATCAATATCTATACTCTGAATGGAAATGGACGTAGTGAGCCTTTCACACTCACAGCTACTACAGGTACTTTATATAATTATATTATATTATATTAAATTATATTATTTAATTATTATATTATATTTAATAATTTAATATTTATATTATATTATACAATTGCTTTAAAGGTTCACATAATCCTCTGGAAAAACACGACAATCTCTGTTATTTTGCATTCGAACTGAAGTACCTATTTCGACCACTAGTTGTAATTCTTACACACTGCACCTTTAATATTTTTTTTCCAGCGAAACCAGTTATTAGCCCACCTACAAACCTCCATTTCACCTCTCTGACTTCTACTTCAATCTCTTTCACCTGGGAGCCTCCACGAAGCACTATCACTGGATACTACGTGACCTATGAGGAGGCTGAGAGACCGTCCTAAAGAGTTGACCCCTCGAACCCCAGGCTGGCAGGACCTTCGCTTATATCTCTGGTACTGCTTTTTCTCAGTTTATGCCTTTCATAGTGTTCTACCATTTGTTTCTCCTTATTTAAATTTATTTCAACTTTTTTAGACAGCTCGCCATTTGAATTCTCTGTTTTTTAGTAAACCAACATTTTTGTGGTCTGTATGTGTAGGTTTGAAACCAGGCACTGAGTACATTATCAAGATTGTTGCATTAAATAATGCTCAGAGAAGCATTCCACTGACTGGAAAGGCAACAACTCGTAAGTACACCTTTATTAACCCCTTTTTTTGTAACCACTATTCAACAGTTTGGGGTCAGTAAAATTTTATATATTTTCTTTTATGCTCATCAACACTGCTTTTATTCTATTGAAAATACAGTATAAACAGAAATGATTCTAATATGATGTTTTGCTGCTTAAGAAATATTTATTATTATTTATGTTGAAAATAGTTGTGCAGCTTAATATTTTGTAGAAAATATTGATTTTACATAAATTAGTTTCTTTCAGGATCATATAGAAAGTTCAAAAGAACAGCATTTATTTCTGAAATAACATTTAAACATTATAAATGTCTTTACTGTCACTTTTGATCAATTGGATGCTTACTTGCTGTATAAAAGTATTAATAATATGTTTATATACATTTTTGTATTTTTAATTTTTTAATGAAATAACTCGTACTGACCCCAAACTTTGGAACTGTAGTGCAGTTCCACATCTACATGTTGCAAATTAATATTTTAAGTATTTTGGTGGTGTTATTGGCAGTTAAACTGTTTATATTAGAATACATTTTATAATTAATTTCAACTAAGCTATTAATACACATTGCATAGCAAGCCGAAGCTTCTATTTTGAAAGAAAGACTTTAAAGCGACTAATTTTTTAATAGGCTTTATGCACAACCTACTTCAGCATTCTGTAAAACAGGTGTCATCGCTTCCGGTTCTGGTCTTTTATATGTGCTTCATGATTTTTTTGCGGTTTTACTCAAGATAACTTAAAAGGAGTGAGCAAAGATTATCATAACCAATGTCCCTCACATGTGCAGATTGATATTTAAACGTTTTTTATTTTTTCTTCTCTACAGTAACGTTTAGATGTTTAAATAGAATAAACCACCAATAACAAAGTGAACTAGGTAGGTTAGCTGATTACCATAAAAATCCATAGATATGATAGTCAGTTCTTATGGCCGTTGACACTTTCCTTGACAAGCGGATGCGATTAAACCCGTTTTCGGTTTGGTCACGTGGCGCTTCGAACATAAAGCCTATTGCTTTAAAACTACACTATGTAACTTTTGCTGCTCTAGCTTTTTTTTTATATATCCGCTGAAAATTTTGAATAAAGAAAAGTTACATAGTGTACCTAATTCAAAAGAAAGAAATGCAAGGCTGATCGAATAAATTAAATGTGCTTTACATTGGCCTTTGCTGGTAAAAAAGGTGCTATTGCATTACTCATTTGCTTGCCCCTAACACAATTTTTCTGCTAGAACTGGAAAGTCACCAGCTGCTTCCTCAGCTCCCCGACCCAGCCGGCCCCGTCACGACATACTAGATGTCCCCGAGGGACAATGACCACTTCAACAACCACGTGCAAATGCTGGGGCCAAACCGACACAACACACTGGGGCAGCAGGGCCAACACATCTACACTGAATATCAGAGCTTCAGCCTGGGAAACAACGGCCAGCAGCCTCATCCCCCAAACCACCGCGAGCCCCTGGTCTACATCCCTCTGCCAGGAGCTGATGGCCAGAGAGTGCCAGTGGTGAAGGTGACAAGAGGGCCCTGAACCGGGCTTCCCCTTTGGTGGCCTTTACAATGAGACAAAACCTGCCCCAGGAATCTCAGACCCAGACCACTATCATATGGCAACCTGTGCCACATACCTCAGAGTATGTGGTGTCATGCAGTCCCATCACAGAGATCAATGAGAAGAGCTTCCAGGTGAGTAAACTAGCTGACGATATTTAAAATTGCAACTCCTATATAGAAATACTAGTTATCAATCAATTCAACACTTGCTTATAAAACCCCAAATCAAGAATCATTTCAAACCTTACACCATTAAAACAATGGCCAGTAAAAAAGTTGATTTGAACCACGTGCAGAAGGACGTTTCATATGAAATTACAATTCTTTATTTAATAATAATTATTTATATAATTAAGTATTTTATATATGCACATACTGTTCAAACGTTTGAGGATAAGAGTTTTTATAATGCATTTATTTAATCAAAAATACAGTAAAAACAATAATAATGTGAAATATTATATATTGTAACTGACTGTATATATATATATATATATATATATATATATATATATATATATATATATATATATATTTATATGAAGAGTTCAGATGCAAAAGCCTCTAAATGCAATTTGAAATTTTCTTCTAAAATGACCATTTTTATCAAGATTGTATATTTAAGTTCAGTAGTTTCACTTAAATGACAATTAATAGGTAATCTTCATTGCCATTTAAGTGAAATTACTGAACTTAAATATGCAAGCTTGATAAAAATGATCATTTTAGAAGAAAATTTCAAATGGCACTTGAGAGGCTTTTGCATCTGAACTCTTCATATATATATATATATATATATATATACTTTTTTTATTATTACTCCAGTCTTCAGTCACATGATCTTGTGAACTAATTTAGAAATCATTCTGATGTGCTGCTAAAGAAAAATACTTATTATCAAAACCGTTATTATACTGTTCATTGTTGTGTCAGACAAGTACATCACTTGTATGCAACAGACATTTCAGGGGACATAATTAAATTGTTTAACTATTAATACATGTATTTATTTTGAAAAAAATAAAATTACCTGTTTGGAAACTAATGCAACATCTAGCTGTTGATGTTTACATATTTCTTTCATGGTATGATCTTTTCATTGATTATTAATTGGAATGCTCTCTCCCCTTCAGATGCGTCTGCCTGGTACGTCTACTAGCGCTACACTGATCGGCCTCACCTCTGGTGCCTCCTATAATGTTCTTGTGGAGTCTGTCAACGGAGACCAAAACAGAAAGTCCTCGATGATGTTGTGACTGTTGGAAACAGTGGTAAATCATCCAACAGCCAAACAAATTTCACACAACCACTTTTCAGAAGTTTAGATACTTGATCTTAATCCTTCATATGCTTTAGTTCCAGGAGCTGGAGTGACTCCCTCAAGCAAGGATTTGTGCTACGACACATTCACTGCCACCTACCATGAAGTGGGCGCTGAGTGGGAGCGCATGTCTGAGACAGGCTTTAAACTCTGGTGCAAGTGCCTTGGCCTCGGCAGTGGTCATTTCAGATGTGATTCATCCAGTGAGTGAATGAGCAGTGCTGCTAAATGCTAAACACCACTCCTCACTCTAGCATGGGCAACCGTTTACCATTTTAATAATGTTATGTTTGTTTAAAGTGCCCCTCTTATGTTTTTTCTTTGGATATAGCCTTTCATGTAGTGTGTAATATAGCTGTTTGTGAATGTACAGTAAAAAGTCTGCAAAGTGCACGATAAATGGAGTTATTAGGGGCTTTGCACTAGAGGAACTGTTTCATTGTTCCTAGAACTAGGAAATACTCGCTTTTTAGCATGCTGGGAACTGGGAACAAGTTTAGGTTCTAGGAACAGCCTTTTGAGGGAACTTAATTATGTCCTACCTACTTCAGTGTAACCCAGCACAATTTGAACTACCAGTGACGTAATTCTAATTGGCGAACACATGCAAAACACCAGCACCCGCCATTTTAAAAAAAGTAGGGCTGTCAAACGATTAATCGCGATTAATCGCATCCAAAATAAAAGTTTTTGTTTACATAATTTTTGTGGGTGCACTGTGTATAAATTATTTTATATATATATATAAATACACACACATGCTTGTTTATATTTAAGAACTATTTTCATGTATATACTGTATATAGATTTATATATAATTTATATTATATATATAAATATCAATATTTATATATAAATAATATTTTTTTTCTTAAATATACATGCATGTGTGTGTATTTATTTATATATGTGTATGTATGTATATATATATATATATATATATATATATATATATGTATGTATATATATATATATATATATATATATATATGTATGTATATATATATATATATATATATATATATATATATATAATTATACACAGTGCTCCCACATATATTATGTAAAAATAACTTTTATTTTGGATACAATTAATCGTGATTAATCGTTCGACAGCCCTAAAAAAAGCTGTGTACACATACAGATTAAAGTATTTACTCCAAGAACTAATGGGCATTTCGTTTTCCGAACACGCGCTTTAAGCAGTACTCAGTTATATGTCGCAATAGGGAAGAAAATAATTTCTTATATATTGGAATATAAGAAATAACTTTAAAATCTAAAATAAATTAGTACACTTGCGATCTTTTGTGAAATAAAACCCAAGTTTTGCCCCCATACTTTTGCCCATGTTAGCTTTTTCCAGACATGTTTGTAGAGGATTTCAAACATGACAGTCAGAGAGGAGGTGGCTCATGTCTCAGATTTGTATTGTCAGCCTTTAACCAGATGATATTAAACTCTGAGACCAGCTTATGAAGTGCAATAACCACTGTATGAATGTGTGTGAAGGATGAATACACTGGAAACTCAAATGTCTTTCTCCACACACTTCTGAGAATTTATATGCCAACCAACACGCATCTCTTAATCTACAGAGTGGTGCCATGACAATGGCCACAACTACCGAATTGGCGAGAAATGGGACCGCCACGCTGAGAACGGTCACATGATGAGCTGCTCCTGTCTGGGAAACGGGAAAGGAGAGTTTAAATGTGAACCCCGTAAGTGTATTTATTTATTTTTTTTGGCAACTTTGAATATTTAATTGTAGTTGTAAATCGGTTAGTTGATTGACGATCATTGTCTGCTGTAGATGAATCCACCTGTTATGATGAGGGGAAGTTGTACCAGGTTGGCAACCAGTGGCAGAAGGAGTATCTCGGAGCCATTTGCACCTGTACCTGCCAATTGGGGACAACAGGTAACACTAGGTCCTATGTCCTGGTTTCCAAACTAGTATATATATATATATATATATATATATATATATATATATATATATATACACACACACTACCAGTCAAAAGTTTAGGGTTGGTAAGATTTTTTATGTTTTTAAAATAAGTCTCTTCTGCTCACCAAGGCTGCAATTTTTTTTATAAAAAATACACAAAAAACACAGTAATATTGTGAAATATTATGACAATTTAAAATGACTTTTTCATGTTAATATATATTAAAATGTAATTTATTCCTCTGAAAAAATGCTGAATTTTCAGCATCATTACTCCAGTCTTCAGTGTCACATGATCCTTCACAAATCACTCTAATATGATGATTTTATGCTCCAAAAACATGTATGATTATTATCCATGTTAAACAGTTTTTTACATTTTTATTTCAGGATTCTTTGATGAATAGAAAGTTCAAAAGAACAGCTTTTATCTGAAATGGAAAGCTTTTGTTGCATTAAACACTACCATTTAAAAAGTTTGGGGTCAGTAAGAATTTATATTTTATTTTTGGGGGAAATAAATAAGAAATCAATACTTCTATTCATCAAGGATGAGTTACATTGATCAAAAGTTACAGTAAAGACATTTATAATGTTAGAAAAGATTCTAATTCAATAAAAGCTGTTCTTTTGAACTTTCTATTCATCAAAGAATCCTGAAATAAAATGTAAAAAACTGTTTTCAACATGGATAATAATCATACATGTTTTTGGAGCATAAAATCATCATATTAGAGTGATTTGGAGTGATATTAGAGGATCATGTGACACTGAAAACTGGAGTAATGATGCTGAAAATTCTGCTTTTTTTCAGAGGAATAAATTACATTTTAATATATATTAACATAAAAAAAGTCATTTTAAATTGTCATAATATTTCACAATATCACTGTGTTTTTTGTGTATTTTTTATAAAAAAATTGCAGCCTTGGTGAGCAGAAGAGACTTCTTTTAAAAACATAAAAAATCTTACCGACCCTAAACCTTTGAGCGGTATATATATATACATATATATATATATATATATATATATATATATATATATATATACCATGTTTAAAACCACACTTTCTCTCCAGGGCTGGCGCTGTGAGAACTGTCGTCGTCCTGGTACTGAAGTTGACGCGGACCTCATTCAGCCTCCAGTGCGCTCTGATGCTTTCGACCGCTACAGAGAGAATGCCCTACGCAAATTAGTGAGTCTTTTATAGATGTGATACCCAAATTGTTGAGTAAAAATTTTATGAATCTTTGATGAAAGTCAGATTTGAGGGTAATTATTGCTTATAATGTATATTATTATGCACAATGCATTACCATTAAAAAATTTGGGGTTGGGAAGAAGTCTATTCTGCTCACCAAGGCAGCATTTATTTCATCATCAAATAGATTTTAATATCTGGCTATTTTGTAAATGTTTTGGATTTTGCCATAAAACAAGTGTACTTTTGCCCTACAGAACATCCACTGTCCCATTGAATGCCTGAGACCGGACCTGTTAGCAGATGCCCAGAGCCCTCTAGAATAAATGCGTTTATCAGTTTTGCCCAATACTGGAGAGGACATCGACCCCCAGAGACTGTATCTAGCACCCTCGGTGCCTCTCTGTCCTTATTTTCACTCACACTGCAAACTCTGTCCTGCTGCTTCCACCTGTGACATCACGCCCAGAGACAAAACTTCTCACTCTTCTGATTGGTTGAGTCTGCAGCCAGTCTCCCTCTGCACAGTGGATGGAAGGACACCATCCGTCTACACCGAGATTCCACTGCTTTGAAATTTGGCTGTTGACATCGTATACGCTGGAAACTCAAATCAGTGGAACATCAGCAGAGAATCAACACATCTTGCCTTTGTGTTTTTCAGTATTATTGCCTATTGTTTGATTGTGTTTTTTTAAATGACTTTTTTGTATTTTTGTCAGTGATAACTTTTATTGGTGTTCTTTTCTAAAACAAGCACTGTCTTACAATGAGAACCTTTGTGCCTTGTAGGCATCCTTTTTGTATGATGTAATATTCGCCCCTCCCTAATCTGATTGGTTGGTTGAAATCTGTGGCCTTTGTGTCTGCCAGGAGACAAAGGAAAGCACTGTGTTAATGAAGAAGTGAACTTTTTTTTTCTTTTATTTATCCCTTTTATGGATGCGTTTTGATGGAATGCAGATTATGGGTGTATACTGTTTTTTTGTTTGTGTTTTAGGTGCCAAAGTCTTAACTACTGTGGGACAAAAATACTTTTTAATAAAAACATTTTTTTAACAATGTTTGTGATTCAAAGCCTATTTGTAAGAATCTTCCTGGGCACTAAAGCAGCATTCAGCTGGTGTCTTCTTTTTTCTTGTGGTCTAATAGGTACTGTACATGAGGCTATTAGCATGCAAGGGTGTTCAGGAAACGTGTTTTAAATGTAATTTATATTTGTAATTCCATATAGGGATGATAGCGGTGAAATGTGTAATATTCTGTTATGTATAGAAGGAAAAGAGATAGAATTCCGAATTCATTCCCACAATTTATTAATTCGTTCCCTTGTTTTAGGTCAGTTGTGGCCACATTGTACACATTTCCTCCTTTTTTAGTTTAAAAATGGCAACAATTTAGTTAAATTAAAACATGGGAGTGATTTTATTGATTGCAGAATTTAATATTTGATATGTATAACTTGCTCTTCACATGTTTTCACTTAAAGGTTTGCATTACAAAAATCAAATCTGAATTACTGGAGGAGCAATAATTTTCCTAGCTGTAAAGTATTGTTGAATGGAAGTATGTTTGAATGGTACTCTTCGGATATTTATTCTTCAGTGATTTCTATTGCACGGCAGATGGAGGTTGGCTTGGATAGAGCTGAAGCCATGCATGGAAATATGACTATAAGGCAGGAATTTCTCTTTGAGTGAAATCCTTCAATTTTTTTTTTCTTCTTGAAGATTATACTAATTTGTGTTCACATGTTACAGAAAATTGTTGGCTACCGGTGATTTAGCCATGCATTTCTTCTCAAACAGATCCTATCTCTGGCTCCTCTGAGACTGGCCACATTTTATTGGAATCTAGTTTTCATTTACATTTGAAAAGCCTTGGGACAAAGGGGGGTTTGCTTTTGAGCTCAGAACTGCTAATGTACATATCACATCATCAAATATCTTCATTGAAAACCATTTCATTGTAACACAGATTCAGCAGTAGATTCATATACACTGCCCGGCCCAAAAAATAAAAATCGCTGTTTGGATTTAAACAGGCAACTGCTTAAGAGTCTATGATTGTACTGGGATTATTATGTTTCTAGAATGTTATGTTTGGCAATAGTTCTTCTAACCAGAGTGTGTAGCTTTTCATTTCTTAGACAACCATGTAGGAAGACGCATCATGGCCATTTTCCAGGTCAGGATGACAATGTCAAGATTCATCAGGCTCAAATTGTGAAAGAATGGTTAGGAGGGAGCATGCAGAATCATTTTCACACCTGAATTGGCACCTCTGAGTCCAGACCAGACCTCAAATTCATTGAAAGTGTTTGGTTCAGAGTACTGGACTTTTGCATTTTCTCAATTCAAGATCTTGAACAAAAATGTTTGCACATCACAACATTCACTTCCATCTGAGGTATAAAATTACATTTGTGCTACCCTTTAATATCTTTAGCATATGCTCAAAATCTTGCTAAAGCGACATCATTTTTTGGAGGAAAAGCAAATCCAAGAAAGTATTAGGAAAACCTCAGCAGATTCATCATTGACCATATTTATAAAGACTTTGCTTTATTGTGGAAGGATGTTGTTTTGTGTTTTTATAGAACTCATAGTAAAGAAAAACGTACTTCATTATAAATTTGTTAATTATTTTGGCAAAATTTCATATTCATAAATGTAAATTCACTGCTAAAAAACTTAACTTTGTAATTTTTTTCAACGAAGTTGAACATTATTGCTGATAAGCTTTATAAGCTGATTTCTGGCTCCAACAACAAAAAGGCGATAAAAACTGTCAACATATGGTCCTTTTTTCTTTGTAATGGCCCCATGCTTCCCCCGCGAAACTGTTTTGTATTTGTTTAAATGTTATATTTTTGTATATTGTAATGTATATTTGTGTATATTGTAGTGTATATTTTGTTATGTTTTTTGTGATGTGATTTGTGCTGTTTTTTTTTGCAATAAAAAATAAATAAATAAATAAAACACGTCAAAAAAAAAAAAAAGTATTAGGCTGGAACTGAAATCGCATACTCTCTTGAGTACTTACTCCACTACCGCTAAAAATGTAATCTGGACATACTACATCCGCCATGCTTTCATTATCATGTGACCAGACCTAGCGTCAGTTACGTCCTTACATCGCATCACTGCTATTCACAAATGTTCTCCTGTGGCCTCATGGGATAGTAAAGTGTCCATCGCATGCACACTTTATAATCTCACTTGAACAAGTTGGTCATCTGGGTACTTTTTGGCTACTCTTTATGAGTAGCCTTTGTGAATTCGGACATACTACTTTAGTCACAACTGTTTTTCACCTACTATTTAGTAGGTAATTATGCGATTTCAGAAGAAGCCTGGCCCTGTTTACACGAGAACGCTCGCGGGTGAAAACGTAAAATTATTTTATCGGATGTGCCTTTCGTTTACACGGCGACGGCGTTTTTGAGGCTTAAAAGCAAAAAATTTGAAACCACCCTCCAGAGTGGAAATCTTAAAAACGCTCCACCGTCACGTTCCCGTGTAAAGGGTAAAAACGCAAAAGTCTGCTTGACTGGTGAAGGTTGTACGCAGGCGCGTGGACTTGGTGTTGCTGTAGTTTGCACTTCTAGCCACCTGGAGTGCATACTACATCTCAGGGCATTTGCTGTCACCATTTGCACGCGAATTTCCCACACAAAACGCTCGTCTAAAACGCAGAATAAAAATGATCACGCAACGCCACTTTTGCGTTTTCTCTTTAGAATCGTTTCCGTGTAAACATAGACACTATAAGAAGGTCACAAACGTTTCTCTCTTTCCCCATTTTTAGAAAACTTATCTGATTAGGCTATGTAAAACATGTCCACCCTGTTGTGTCATTTACACCAGACATGAAAAAGCTTCTTCTTCTTTTTTTAAACAGATTTTCTAAATCTCTTAAAATTTCCTAAATGTTAAACTTCTGCTAGCTTGTTGTTCTTTCCTAACAGGCTTTATTAGCTTCAAACATCCACGCTGTTACATATGCTGTCAAATGTCATGTAACAGGGTAGAAAGTTTCATATGCTGTATACATGTGAAATTTGAGGCCTGAACTTAACCAGTGTGTGTTCTGATTTTCTCCCCGAGACATTATTTTTTTGGTTTTTCGAGACAGCCCAAAATCCTCCAAACATGAATGATCCTGTTCACAAGGCTCAAGTTATCAGTTTTCCACAGCAGAGGGCAGTATTGCTCTTCACTCAGTTTGGGACTGCCATCTCACTTCCTGCCATGTTTCTCAGGTGTGTTTGTATTGCACATTTTCAATGAATCAACTGTTGCATTCACTTGTATTGTTTTCCTTTGACCTATATTTCATAATCACTTCATTCAGTCAATGGATTGCAGAAGACAACTTATTTTGATCATTGTTATTATAGGCTACAGCCAGTTCATTGAGATCCACCTCCACTTTACATTGTTGACCAAGGTAAGGTTACTTAGTTTTTTATCTCTGTTACTGATGTCAGTTTTGGCCTTGCCCTGTCTTATTGGATCCAACCCAGTTCATCTGAAAATCTAAAAGAGGTTTGCTGAGGTGCAGCCAAGGAGAATAACAATCTCAACCACATCTTATTGTCTTTAATGGAAACATGCAATTTCATTAGCCACCATTAAGATGTGAAATGATAATCACATTTCTTTTTCAAGGATTTCTTGGGGGTTTAAACACCACATTCAGGCTCAGTATTTTCAGTCTTTTAAAATAATGTTGACCATTCGATTCTGAATTAATTTGACTTCAAAGTAGTCTATAATCTAAAAAAAGGCTTTAATAAAGGATCACTTTAAATTATAAGAGCGAGTGTTATTTGAAAGCTGTGTGAAGCTCGAAAGAATTAAAATGGTAATTTCCATTGTGTTGTTCAAGATTACATCTCTCCATTGCCAATACTCTCATCCATCTTTAGGAATGTGATTGATTAGTCTGTATTTCCCAGCTTGTCCATCAATTAATTTATATGCCATTTGTGTGTATGACCAACACATCTCTATTAATCTTTCCTTGCACTCTCACTGTTTTCCTGGAGTCTTGCTTTCAAGTATGGAAGTGATCAATGGCCAATGGTTTTGTGTAAAAACTGTTAAGATTTATGAGTCTGCAGTGGTCTGAGTGATGAATGCTCAGGACTCTATGCGTACGCTTTGTGGGTCCTCATTACATGTGATTGCTACATAAATGATTCTAATCAATATTAGCTCTGAAAAGAACCTATTTTAATTAGCAGAAGCTGGTGTTTTGTCTTTTTTAGTCAGTATGACTCGCATACAGTATACAGAAAGCGATATTGAACCATTAAAGTTGTGACAGGTGATGACCATTGACCCTTACTTATATATATATATATATATATATATCACTTTCTTCTTTATATGTCATTCTGCTTTTAATTTCTTACATACATGCAAAATGCAGAAGTGTTGATGCACCAAGTAATTCTGTAATATTTACCATTATCCTCTAAAGTGGACAGATGTGACAATAAAATGCCAATATTTGGAACCATATTTCAAGGTCAATAGTAGTAATAATGAAATTACACATACAAATGTCATACTCAAGTAAGTCAAAAACACACTAATTGCACTTAAAATAAATGTAAACTATAATACATTAGGTTACACTTTATTTCGATTGTCACTTTAGACATTCTACTAACTTTAAGTAACTTTTCAACTACATGTCAACTAAGTGTCATTAGAGTATTAGTAGGCTGTAGTAGACTGTCAGTAGACTGTTAGGTTAGGGTTAGGTGTTAGGGTTCAGATTAGTAGAACAAGTTGACTTGTAGTTGCTAAGTTACTTACAGTCCGTTGAATGTCTGTTGGGGGACCTACAAAATAAAGTGTTAGCAGATATTAAGCTGACAGTCTACTAATACTCTAATGATAGTTAGTTGACATGTAGCGGCAAAGTTACTTATAGTTAGTTGAATGTCTAAAGTGGACTATCAAAATAAAGTGTTACCATACATTTTATTTAATCGCAATTAACATGAAATTAAGTGACCAAAAACATTATTCGTTCACACTAAAGTATTGTGCCTGTTATAAATACTCTTTTTTTAAAAGTAAATGTACTTGTTTTTCCTCAAGGGGTTACGTAACATGACCTTTTCAGCATTTCATTTGTTTCTGTGCATGTTATCTGATCATGCAATGTTCAGTTGTAATTCATTGTTTATTTCCTGGAAATGTGTTATCAGTGCAGGGCATTACAATGGCTGAGGATCAGCAGTGTCCAGAGCCTCCAGAACTCCTGTCTATGCACTAATTCAATTCTCTCATTCATTCCATGCTGCCTGCTCTTTCAGATCTTAATTAAGGAACATGTTTATGAGAGCTGTTAGGTCAATTTAATTGGAGCTATATGGCTTCTTAAGCTACCAAGTAATTACCTTTTTACACACGATTTGGAGCTGGTTTATCCCGTTTTAATCCCTGGTTTAGTTTGACAATTTAACTTCTAGCCAAAGAATATCTGTCTGCCTTGTTCCTTGTTTCAGAAAATTTCGAATTCCACCTGCACGTCTTAAAGGGGGGTTGACTGCGATTTCACTTTTTCATTTTAAATAGTGTGTACTGTTGGTGTTGGTGCATGAACAGTATCTGCAAAGTTGCAGCGCTGAAAGTTCAGTGTAAGCAGAGATATCGTCTTTTAAAAATCAGGAAGTATAATTGCCTACAAAACGACTCGATTGGGACTACAGCTAGGTTATGGTACGTCACTAACCTACACATTATTTCTATAATTATTTTTGAAACCTGTCAAAATGAAATATGTTGAGTAACCTCTAGAAAGACAAATCTGAATTTGTGTCTTGTAATATAACAATTTTCTATCCATACAGAGAAGGCATAGCCTTCTTTAAATGTATTGAAATTTATAAGACATCTTTGAGTAAACTTCAGAGTATCATTTGAGTATCTGTTAGCCGGGCCAAGTGTTCTTGGTTTTTGGTAATCAAAATAGGTTCACCCAGTATACACGATTATTTTATTTAGATTATTATAATACAGATTTGTAGATACCAAAAATGGTATAGCTGATGTTACTTTAATTGGTGGTTCTATCATAAAGAATGCATAATGATAACAATACAAAATAAACTACACAAGGCAGCAATAATTTTACACACAATGTCCTGAAGATATGTACATGTTCATTCATAGAAGGCTTTCTTTGAATGAATGTGGAGGAGACCTTTAGATGGGCATTCAAATGGAATGGAGTGAGAGTTCACTTTTTACATTATTTTTAATGTAAAACCATGGTAAACAGGGGCCTGGGAATTCAATATTTTTGGGGGGTTGTCACAGGCACCTTGTTTTGTGGTTAGATGAGGCGTTTAAAGATTATTTGTTAAATATAACAAATAATTGTGCCTGATTTGTCTCAGTCACTAAACAGTATAGTATTCACTGTCAGTATGGCTCTACTGCAAAATTCTTCAATTCAGTCTCTTCCATCTTATATGTGCAGACTAAGAGCCAAATCCTGGGTGCTTTTCTCTTTTTTTTTCTTTCCTTTTACCCCAGCAGGCCCATATTCTGAGATTTTATGCAGCAAAATATGGACAGATAATCCCTTCATCTGTTCACCATGTGAATTATTCTCTGCTCCCACTATCTGTCTCACCCTACACAGCCAGGATTCATATGGCTGCATGGCAGAGGGAAGAATCTGTGTCCTTCACAGCAACATGGCCAGTGTGTGTGTGAGTGTGTGTGTGTGTGTCCAGCCTGCCTGCCTGCTGAAATGTGTCAGTTGGTCTTACTTCGACTTTCCATTCTCTCCAGATTGCAGCACAGACTGTAAGACGTTAACGTATTCACGCCACATTTTCATTCTTCCTTTCAGAAAAGTCGTGAAACAGGGTATTAAGACGTTATCTGAAGGAGTTTCAGTCTCTGCAATGAAACACCAAATCAAGAAAATTGATCTTTTGGCTTGTAACGGATTACTTTGTGCATTCTGTGCTTTAAATGACCTGTCATGAAAAAGGAAAATGTCTTCTCTTTGTCTGTGAGTTTTGGTTACAGATGTGCTGATTTGCAGGATTAACCTGCTGACTCGAATCTTTCCTTTGCAGAGAGACAGGAAATTAAAAGAGAATCATTTCTTTTATAAAGTCTAAACTTCACCTGACCCCAGATCAGTAGCTTTGCCTTCAGAATGTGAACTGTAGAGTTCAACAGAATCAGAAAGCTTTACATTTCCCTGGTATCCACCTGAAGCCTTAAAGCTACACTGTGTGATTTCTTTACCCCCATCTAGCGGTGAAAAGGTATATGCTGACTTACTTCGTCATACTCATATTCCTGTCGGAAGAATGAGTCTGAAACTCCTCCGTATGGCTTTGATTATGAGGCGTGTCTTAACCGAACCAGGAAAAAAACAACAACTCTGCACTCAATTGGATAGTCGGTAAACCTACAACCAATCAGAGCAACGCAGTAAGTCAGCTACTTTGCATTCAGTTGTCAACTACAGAACGTAGCCTAACTTTACTAATTTTAGAAGTTAAATAACGAGTGTTGCTTGTTTACTTACTCCTTCATGAGTGCGACCAAAGGAGAAACCACAACGACCACAGGCTTTTCATTACGTCCCATCTTCTTAGTGACCGTGAGTGCCAGCTGATAAGTTACACTATTACCGAATCATCTTTCGCAAATCTCGACAAATGCCTTGATTGCAGTTTTCTGTTTGTCTATTAAAATTAATGCGCTGTCGATTTATTTCACAACAGACACGACAGCAGAATATATACTTCTCAATTCTCCAGCTGCAGTCATCTCTGAGGAATGACAGTTAAGCGCTCTTTGATAATGTGATGAATACGTCCTTGCAGATCACCTGTCCATCATCGTATAAAGCCCGCCCTGGCAATTTGATTGGCCCGAACGTTCTTGTCTGATCATAATTACTCCTCAATGGGTCAGAGTCCAGACACAAACTTCCCAACCAAAAAAATTTTGTGGGCGAAGTTTGTGCTGGCATCCAGGCTATGACCATCCAGGAATATTAGTTTCTGTTCCTCTCAATTCCGATTTCATTTTAACTCCTACGGTGGCCAATGTAGTCCAAGATTAACATGGCTTCCAGTTTAGACCTGGTCCATGAGTGTTAACTCGACGTAACGCAAAAGGCGAAGCTTGAATTAACGGGTATGTCCCTCTTTGGCTAATGTACTTTCAAGATGGAGGGGCAACATGGCGACCGACATTAGAACCCCTTACCCGTATGTATTTTCAATGGCATATTATACACTCACGAGAATACTTTATTACTTGAACAAAGTAAATATACATTAATGAGCACATATATTTTTGAAAGAACTAAGTGTTTTTCACTAAGAATAAACTAAGCTTTAATTTATTCTTCAGCTTTAATCTGAAACCTTACATCAAAGACACACACTTGTCCTCCCTAAATAACACGGCAAACACAAAAGAAAAACCCTGTTTCTGACTTCCATTTGCTTCAACGACTCCAGCTGTTGGATTCTGGAACGTTTTTTTTTCCGATGTGACATAATACTTTTTGCCACATCATTTATTTAGTCATGGTTATGTTTTCCGTTACCGTTTTGGTTCCACATGAGTCAAGCTGTATTTGTTTAATTTGGGGTGACAAATGCCAAGTTCACTTTTTAATTACACGTATGAATCGCTGTGTTATTAAAAAACAAATTTGTTCCCAGATTAAGGGTATAATGAGCATTATTAGCCGGTTTCATTACTGAAATCCAATCTCGCTTTGGCCAGTGGGGGAAATGACCTTCCAGCAGAGCATAGCGCTCGGTCTGAGAGCAGTTTGATGTCTCTGCTGCAGTCTGTCTGAGTCTACACATAATGCCTTTGGAATGTTGAGCGCTTTTGAACATAAATTAGCATTTAGACAAACCATCAGCCCTGAAAAGAGCAGATTCACTTGTTAACTTGCATCTAAATGGCTGCTTGGCTCCATTGTGGACTTTGGTATAAGGCAGGCTGTTAGTTGATGAATTTGGGTTTAATTCTATGCGGAGACAGTGCACAGGCTTGCGGGCGCCGTTTGTTTTTCCATGGCTGACATTCATCTCCCTCCTACCTCTGCTCTTCTCCACCTCCTCGCCGCATACTGACATCCGTCTCCTTTATGCATGAGGCATCTGACATTTCTAATGTCATGCATAATCTTAACAAACAATCTTTTTCGATGCATGGTAAAAAACTACTGAAACAAATGGGAGGGCTTGCTGTTTCTTCTTGTGTATTAGTTCAAACCAAGACGGCTATGATGATGATAACTTCACTAAATGGTTCAACGTTACAGGGATAAATGATTATTTATCCCGTGTTTTGCCCCCGCTCACACCCATCTCAAGGAAACGTGGTAGTACTGTCTGCCGTTTGGGTTTCATTTCATTACGCATTTTAATTTTGCTCGGCTAGTCATTAAAGGGACCAACAAAGAAAAGTAATTAAAGCTAACAAGGCGGATCTAGTCACTATTCAGCTCAACTTTAATACACCTGAAGAGTAAATAATTAGAGCATGATATTAAAAATGGAAAGATAAAAGTGTCTGACGTGCTCAGGGTTGTGTGGAAAGACAGGAGGAAGGGAGGAGGGGTAAAGGTAAGCTCGTCAACGAAGAGTGAAACTATAAGCCGATAATATTTAATTGTTTTCTTTGCTTCCTATCTATGGATAAATATAGCTTGTCCTTGTAAGAGTGGTTAGTTTTCTCTGAAATATTACCGCATGCTTCACAAGGAAACATACTGCACAATTCTGTTTTTCAGGAGAGGAAAAAAAGACAATCCAAGATGTTTGAAATGAACGAAGACATTTGCTTCACTGTTTTTCACTCCCTCTTTCTCCCAATGACCATTTGGAGTTGAGGGGCTGATAGTGATCAAGGAGTGTAGGTCAAGATGTGTGTACTTGGGGGTCTATGAATTGTCACACATTTAGTACCATGGAGGGGTTATCAGTTGTATTTATCTGATTGGTCCATTTGAATGTCTCACATTTGGGTTTTAGTCACATGGTCAGGGAAAGGATAGAAGAAGATTGTAACTGTTGCTCTGGCTCTTTGGGTTCCTATCTTGGGGCTCTCTTCATATTCTTGGGTCTCTCTCTCTCTCTCTCTCTCTCTCTCTCAGGTAACATTTTACATGCTGTGTAAGAATATTGGTATGAGTTATCATCTCATACATATACTGTATTTTGTAACTACTTTAAAGGTATTGTAGGTAGGAATGTTATTAAAAAAAACTTTTTTACAAATTTGTTTAAACTTTCTATATATATCAATGCATAATTAAAATGTAAGTACTCTGATAAAGAGTAAAAAAATCAAGTGACTCTAGACCATTTAATCTGCACTGAACACAGCTCATTATGCTCAAATAATGAGCTGTCTTTGAAACAGTCGTGAGAGGTTTACAGACACTCGATTTGTATACTTTATTTTTCAGAGTACTTATATTTTAATTATGCATTGATATATACAGAAAGTTTAAAAAAACTTTAAAAAGTTTAAAAACTTTTTTTTATAAAATTCCTACCTTCAATACCTTTAAGTGTAACTATAACCATATTTTGTCATTAAACCTTTTCAATTACAAATAATGTGCTAACTAGTTTTGATTTGATATTGTCTTTGAATTGCTACCTATTGCAATACAATATTGTCATTCTCTATAGCAACGCTCTCCCACATATTAAGCTATTGTAACTGCGCCTATTTCCGTCATTGGTATAAGTATCAGTGGATGGAAATAGACAAGAAATGTGCAGTTTTCTGTCATTCTGTAGTCTTGCAGTCTGAGCCCCTGCAGGAAATCCACCCTTATAATAGCCTATTTCCAAAAAAAAGTCCACCAAAATAGTCATGTGATGCAATCAACATGCAATAAAAACAGGAAACAATGTCATAGAGAAGCTCACTGTCTCTTAAAATATCAGATAACTTAACCTTTTTATGATAAGGCAAGGTTAGTTTAGGCTGTGCAATGTCAAAACATAATATTTATAAATAAATGAATGCATGAATCAACTGATCAATTAATGCATTTATTGACACTTGTGGGAAAGTATGTTTACTATACTGTAGCTCTACTAAACTCTCTTGCAAGGTCTAAATTCTTACTGAAGGTGATCCATACAAATTTAATGGTGGGTCTGTCCTGTAATGCTTGCATGGTCGACCATCTGTAAGATTAATTTTAGACTTTCATATTGGACTGGTGAGGTTGGGGTCTCTGAGATGACCGAAGGCTTCAGTAAACAACAATTGTTGAACCCAAACACCACTGACCCTCTGCCATTGATGTTAGGCAGACAGGGGTCAAGAGATACAGATGTACTTGAACTTTTACAGAGAACTCCCAACGTCCCCATCGGAAGGTGGAAACTTTCTCTGTGAAATAGCTGAAAATGAAACTGCATTAATAGGTTTTTGTTAAAAGTCAACTTCTGTTGACTTTTAATTTGTATGCGTGAGAAAAGAAACTCTAGAAGCTTTCCAGGACTGTCCATGTGTTCGTGCTGTGATCAGAAAACCTTACATATGGAAGCTATTCGATTAGTACTTTACATACATTTCTACATGGTTTCGATACAATTAGCATGTTGAAACCATGCTGTGACTAAAATATATGAGCTATAGTTTATTACTATTTGAATTCTATTTGAATAGAGGCCTTTGATCTAAATGAAGGGTATGGATACACAAAGCAAACACGGGCCCATGTTTATGCATGCTGCATTTAAGAATTGACATTCATATTTGCAGAGTCATTGACACAATGCTCATTTTAATCCATAGTAATTACATTAAAAATGCAATTTATACATAGTACCTTAAATCGACTCATTTTTCTCAGATTAATCAGTTTTTAGTTTCTGAATGAATTACTAATCATATTAACCATTTTGATATGGGTGTATCATTTCAAAAATGGTAGTGTAAAACTGTTCTAATATTTTAAAAGCTAATTATTAATATTTGTCCAACAAATCAAACTCATATGCTGTGGCCAACAAAATCACATGGTGCAACCAACTTATATAAGAACAGGAAATGGTGTCATCAGAGAGCTATCTTTTAGACTCTTGTAATTGTGTGTCAAGATCATATAATTTGACCTTTTGAGGCAAGGTTAGTTCAGGTTATAAAATGACATGTTGTGTGACTTCCCATTTTATTTTTTTAATTATTAACCTCTTAACTGTCACCCCTTTTTGAATAGACATGAAAATGCACATTTCAAACTTAAATGGTTGTAATTCAAGAATGCTTGGAATATAGACATATGATTGGTCTTGTTTTAAAGAAGACATTTGGCAGATTTTTGTAGAAGTGAAATAAATTAAGAAAGTTAAACAGAAAAAAGTTATAGAAGTTTGAGTTTATGGAAATGTACAATGTAAAAATATTAATTATTTATATTTTACATAAAATATATATTTTCAAAACCTGGGCTACTCTAAAACTGCAGAAAAATCAAAGCCAAAAATCTGAACAAGTTGTGTTTTCAAATTTTAGGTTGATATCTCAAAAAAATTAGCTTTCAGTAAGATTTTGTTTGAGCGCAGTACCAAACTTTTTCACTAGGGCACAATCAGACTCCATTACTGCCCATATAAGGGCGCCTTCAATTATTTTTCTTGATATTTCAAACTTTTCAGTCCTTTTTTCCAAAATAATTGTATGGATGCTATCTTTAGAACTTTTGGCATGAAAACAAACTGAGGTATCTACCATTTTTTCATGATTTTTCATGTTCTCTGCTATTTAAAATAAAGGTCTGAACTCGCTTTATGAGTATGAAAATAGTCTTGTTGCATATAGATAAATTATGAGTTCCTCTGTAATATATTTTGAAAATCAGTCACCAAATATGGAAACTAGAGATTGTAAGCTTTCAAATGATATATAGTTTGTCAATATTACTAAAGGTATTTCTAAGATATAATTAATTTAAAAATATAGTGGCAAACGTCCCACCTGTGGGACGGTGACAGTTCACGTGTAATTCGTTTAAAAAAACCACACACAATTAGATTTGTGACATTCATTTTACATGGCAACAGCGTTTTGGGGGCTTGAAAGCGCAAACTTTTGAAATGAATTTCAAAGTGCAAGTTTTTGAAAACAATACGTTTATTGTCTCCAATTTGTGAAAACAGTAACGTCATGCATGTCTTCTGATGTTCAATCTTAGGCGTGTAGTGTTTCTTTACGCAACATCGCCAACTACTGGCCTAGTGTGAATAATACAGCATTTTGCGGTACTGTTTATTCGATTTACGGTACTGTTTTGATAGTGTTGTACACAAAATCAGAAAGGAAGATCTTTTGCGTTTTAGAGACATCGTTGCCGTGTAAAGGTACCCTAGAACCAGTTGTAGAGGTTAGCACTTAACCTGCTTCATGGATTTAATCAAGGCAAGTCTAAGTTTGTATTCTGACACTTTAGAATGTCAAAGGCTTTTCTGAACACTCTTTGTGAGAGTGATTGAACCTTCACTCAGAAGTTTGCCTGTCACTTATTATTATCTAGAGAGCAGCACTTTACCTCTTGTGCCACAGTTACTCACCCCTGCACCCTGATCTCCACCATACCCTTCTTCACAGAGGAGAGAGCAATATTTAAGTGGTTTTAAGGGAGGAACAAAATGAATAAGCTCTTGTCCTTGAATGGGTGTCAGAGGGGTTAGGCACAGTCTAAGGCTTGACATGTCCATGGAGACCGGGCCCTGTGGCAGTGCAGTGGTTGACACAGTCAGCCTTAGAGCCTCTAGCTCAGCTTGTCACTCTCCTTGATGCTCCACACAGCCCAATAATTACTTTTCCAATCATAGCAGCCCAGTATCCGCCCAGAGGGACCCTCAGTCAGAAACACGGTACTCAACATATCTCTTTTACTGTTTACCGTCTCTCTCTTTATTCTTATATAGCATCTCAGTGTGTCTCACTCTTGCTGAAAAGACCAACTTAGGCAAGCATGATTCATGATTGTTTTTTTGTTGTTGTTTTTTTTTGTGTGTGTGTGCTGGTTACTAGGGTTGGGTATTGAGAATTAGAGTATCTGATTAGAACCCGTTTTTCCAGAATCATTCAGAAAGTTAATATTACGGATTCCTAGTTTCGATATTCACAGTCCGGCGACTGGAAGAAGAAACAGCTGAACAACACCAACGAAGAAGCATCTTCCCGGAAGTGTTGGCATAACACGCGCGAGTTGAACATGAGTAGCTTACGTCGCAACGGTCCAAAGTGTGGCTTTATTTTTCTAAAAATAACAGAAAATCTCGGCAAAATGCTAAATTTGTGACAAAAGGAGTATTTGTGACAGAAGGAGTATTTTCTTCAGAAAGGAGTATTGCCTTCAGAAAGACCGTTGGTTAGCTTAACTTTTTTGACCCTGCCTCTTAAAAGAATCAGATTAAGAATCGATTAGGAACAGAATTAGAAACAAGGAATCGGAATCAGAATCGTTCAAATTCAAACGATACCCAACCTTAGGTTTTGTGCACAGTTATGTTGTTCAGCACCAAAGTAGGGGTCAGGTTGAGGCCTGTCAGTGTTTCTATTGTGATTTTAGGTCCTGGCAGTTCCAACATAATTAGAGATTTTTCACTATTGTTCCACATAAGCTATAGAAATACATTTGTATATGTTCAAGTTTTGGGGCATCCAGGCCAAAATTCTGAGCTCGTGGGCACTCTTCTTAGAAAGCATGCCAAATGCGCATGCTCTTTTACTCTATTTGATTATTTGTAAGTGTGAATTACAGTGTGTGTTTCCAAAAATATAGACTCACCTAATCTGCACTCTTAACACTTCACATTATACACATTAGTGCCAAAAAGTATGGTATTGACATGGTGTTTAGGACATGAATCAGAGAACCATGTATGATGCATGAATTCCATGACCATGCTATTTATACCATATTATTAGCATCTGATTCCATCACTGTGCTATGGTGCTCAATCTCCCATCACTGTATCCTGTATTTATATTAGTATATTTCTTTGTTTTGTGCATTTGTGTGCTGCCGAAAATATATATTGATACTTCTTGAGACATTGAATGATCATTAATATGGTCATGAATAAATTTTTGTCATAATTTATAGGATAATGCAAAGTTTAGACAATTAATTTTAAGTAAATAAAAGACACAAGTACATTTCAACATTAATGAATAATGCAAGAATTGCTGAATTATAAGTGTATGCTGTACACAGACACATTATGCCTGTCTTTATTAATGAGTCATCATTCACTCAACTGATTCGTTCAAAACACTTATCCTGCATCCCAATTCGCATACAATTTGTCCTAAATAGTATCTGAAATTAGAATTAGCGTATCCCTAATCATAGTGTGTTGAAAGAGTATTCCAAAAGTGCACGGATGGTCTACTTTTTCCATTTAGAATCCGAAGTGCACACTCTAATGGCTAATATTGCCCACAACCCATTGCGAGTTAGAAGAGGATTCGATTAGAACTACAAACACGATTAAAAAACTACAAAAATGTGGACATGCGAGTCTGACGGTTAAGTAGAGAGGTTTAGATAAATGGGTTTGAGTGATTTTCAGTGTCTAACCTTAGGAAAAGATATTTATCCAGTGTTATACATGCAACAGCATTGGGAACTTTTGTAATGATAAGTTTGGTCATTAACTTTTATATGCATCATTATGCAAATAGCAAACACATGAGGAGAGTTCTCCACATTAAGGAATCACGAGTATGTATCAATATGCAACTACATCTTTCTCCGAAACAGAAGTAAATTAAATTAAATCGTTTGTGGAGAATTTTGATAGACAGGGAAGTTTAAACGGTGACGGGATGCACATACAGTAACTAAGCGACAGAGCTGTCCTTTTAAGACACAGTTATGACAAAGTAGTATTGACTAGGTTGCATTGAAGTCCAATTTTAGACATGCACTTCTGCTGAAATGGTGTCATAGAGAGGTCTCTTTTAGACATGCACTTCTTGCAAACTCTTGTAATTGTGTCAATATCAATCTCTTAAAATATCAGATAATTTGACCTTTTGAGGCAAGGTTATAGTTAAGGTTATACAATGTCATGTTGTGTGACTTCCCATTTTTGAATTAGTAATTCATCTTATTTGTTTAAAAAAAAAAACAACGCAATTAGATTTGTGACATCCATTTACATGGCAACAGTTTTGGGGGCCTGAAAATGCAAACTTTTGAGAATGGATTTCAAAGTGCAAGTTTTTGAAAACAATACATTTATTGTCTCCATAAACTACAAAAACGCCAATTTGTAAAACAGTAACGTCATGTGAATGTGTATTACCTACCCTATCTCACGACCAATTCGTACGAATTCGTACGAGTGATTAAAAAGTGGCTAATTCGTACTAATTGTACGACCTCAGCTCGTACAAATTCGTACGATTTGTCTAAACCCACGTGACGGTTAAGTTTAGGGCGGGGTTAGGGGTAGGTCATTCGTACGAATTCATACGAATTGGCCAATTCGTAAAATATGTACGATTTAGCAAAATCTTACTAATTTGTACGAGTGAGGTCGTATGAATTGTTACGAATTAGCCACCTCGTAAAATTCGATACGAATTCCAGTGAATCGGGTTGGTATTACGATGTTCAGTCTGGGAGTGTAGTGTTTCTTTACCAGCAACATCACCAACTACTGGCCTGGTGTGAATAATACAGCGTTTCGCGGATACTTGTGAACGTTATTGTTTTCACAATGTTGCCGTCTGTACACAAAAAACATAAAGGAAGAACTTTTCCATTTTTAGGACATTGTTGTCGTGTAAACGTACCTTAAAACAATTGTAGAGGTTATCACTTAACCTGCTTCATGGATTTAATCAAGGCAAGTCTAAGTTTGTATTCTGACTCCTTAGAATGTCAAAGGCTTTTCTGAACACTCTTGTGAGAGTAATGAACCTTCACCCAGAAGTTTGGCTGTCACTTATTATTATCTAGAAAGCAGCACTTTACCTCTTGTGCCACAGTTACTCACCCCTGCACCCTGATCTCCACCATACCCTTCTTCACAGAGGAGAGAGCAATATTTAAGTGGTTTTAAGGGAGGAACAAAATGAATAAGCTCTTGTCATTGAATTTGTGTGGGGGGGAATTATGACAAAGTATTGTAGTATGTCCCAAAGCTTGACTAGGTTGCATTCAAGTCCAATTTTAGACGTGCACTTCTGCTCTGGGGAATCCCTAAAGCTATTTTGAAGTGTGTTCAACTTTGTCAAGTGGACAAGGGAAGTTTATTTGGACAAAGACTTGACCCCTTGATTTTGACCTATGGACAGAGTCTACTCAGTTCACAGGCTGCAACCTTCAAAGGCCGATTGATGAAGTGATAAAGGCTGTACCAATTGCAAATGCATCTTTCGTTTCCCATGAAATGAAGGTTACATCCGATGGACATCCTTCGTGTCCTTGCCTACCCCAGAACTCATTGCACGCCAGTGACGACAGGACACTTACACTTTTAAACTTAAGTATTGGATTTCAACCTACTCATGTGATAAAAATTTAAAAATATAAAACACTAAAGCAGTTCATGTTGACATATCTTACTAAGGTGCTATTATATATTGTTTATACTTCTTATTATATACTGATTTGATCTGTGTAGAAACAGCCAACCCTTGTGAGAGACCTTCATACAGCGTGGTGGTAACGGTGTAGTGTTACAAATTTATTAAATGTTTAATTTAGGTATCAGTACAGTAGTATATAAACTGAGAAAGTTTAGTAGACTAAATTTAGCATTTGAGGTATGAATGATGATTAAATCAGAGTTTACAGCAAGAGATTCAGCCGGTCCTGGTCTCTCAATTGTAAGTTAAATGAGTCAGATTACTGAGACTATCACCCTTTGAAATGGAATTAAAATAAATGGAATTAATAAATAATATATCGTCCGTGTTTCTCAAATGCAGCCATTTGTTAAAATATGCTGAAATAAGTACAGTTAAGTAGAACACATCTTTGGAAAATGAAATATTAAATGTAAACAAACACAAACAAACACACTTATATCTGTATTTCTTTAATGGAGTCTAACAAATGTTAACTTTTTAGTTTAATTGGTAACACTTTACAATAAGGTTCATTTATTAAACATTAGTTCATGCATTAACTAACATGAACTAACCCTTTGTTACTGTATTTGTTATTCTTTGTTAACGTTAGTTAATACAAATCTAGCTGTTCATTGTTTGTTCATGTTAGTTCACAGTGCATTAACTAATGTTAACAAGATTTTAATAAAGTATTAGTAAATGTTGAAATTAACATTACCAAAGATTAACAAATGCTGAAGAAGTATTGTTCATTCTTTGTTAATGTTAACTAATGTAGTAACTAATGAACCTTATTGTAAAGTGTTACCGTTTAATTTTATTTAATCAATTTAATTTGTGTAACATATTAACCTTGATATAATTGACCAAAAAAGCCTATTTAAATCAAGAGAATCAACAGTAAAGTATTATTTCCATTACGGATTGATTCAGTGTCAAACAACAAGTGCCGTAAATTGTTTTGACATAATTCAGACAGGAAATAGACGCATTTTACACATGCTCAGTACAAATCGTGTTTCTGGTATGGATTGAGTACCAAACCCACCGCACACTGTCAGGGGTCTATAAATACTCAATAGGCTCACGTGAGGCAAGAGAGACGCGGACTCCAACCGAAACGTTACCTGCGGTTGTCGCTGTTTGGGCAGTTAGAACAAACAAGTGATTCATACTCTTTTAATGTCATAATATTTGCATTGTTTTATTTTTTATTTTTGGATTGCTTTTTTACGATCCAATTGTTCTGAGCAGACACTGCCCCCTTTGCTGCCTCAGAGGACTACTAGTTCTCTCAAATATGAGACAGAAATTAGATGATACATGACACATTGGCTTAACCTGGCCCTAGCCAGATGAATTTCGCTCTCGCCTAGCTTCACTCACATCCATCTGGAACCTCTTCCATTGAGAGTGATTTCTCCAACCAACTTTATGGTTTAGCCAATCAGGACGCAGGGCGGGAGTTTCATAGATGTGACGTAGTGGAGAAGCGACCGTGAGAACTGTTCATGTGCTTGCTTTACACTGGTTTACATCATTAGCTATTGCCTGTCTTATGTTTCACGATTTGTACTTACCTCAGTGACACTCTGTCGAGCTCTGTTCTCAGTTGTTGGCCTCGACAATTTAGTAGCTGGGGGAGCAGTGGGTGTTCGGGGGTTGGGGACGCAATTTCGACGGAGTTGGTTCCCTGTTCCGTTTATGTGCGACAGGCGCCTTTGCACTCACTGATGTTTCTGATGATTGTTCAGAAAGCGGTTCCTCTTCTGCTTTTTGCCATCCTCTAAAATTTGCCAGAGCATCTTCGAGTCTGCCGATCAAGCGAACGCACCGACTGCATATCCGACATGATCTTACCTGAACTTGTAACAATGTTAAACCGAGTTCTGTAAGTCGTTCGTCTATACTTTTTTGGTTGGCTTCTTTGTTAAAAATAAGTTTGCTGTGCACAATGTTGCCTTTTATCCGCACATTTTCATGGCACAGACGGCATTGATCATTTACCGACATTGCGCTGATTGCACTGCTGCTATATCCAAGATGTCGGCTGTTCTGTTTTGTTTTTTCCTGTGTCGCTCTCATCAGCGTCACGGGTTGGCTTCGGTGTGAGTGGTTGAAATAGCACGTCGATAAAGATGACAGACAAGTGGCTTATCCAATCATATGCAAGGATTTTTGATAAGGCCCAGCCTTCTGAAACGCCATTTCAATGGATTGGTTCCAGATGGATGAGTGGAGCTAGGCGAAACGAAATTCATCTGGCTAGGGCCAGGTTAACATTGGCTTGCTTTCTCAGTAAATAATCTCTGTATCAGTATATCAGTAAAGAGTTGCTGACTACGTGTGCTGTGTGTGTGTGTTTTCACCATGCTATACATATATTATGTGTGCCATTTTAACACACACATAGGCCTATTGATTTTTGCTGCTGATGTGCTGGCTTGTAGAAGTGAAAATAGAATTGTGTCAAAAACCAAAAGGAAGAAACCAGATGTGTGAATTTGTCTCTATAAATTGAAGCTATTGTGCCAGCAAAAAAGGACTGGGAGTGTGTATGTGTGTCTAAAGATTACATTTTTGCTGATGTGCTGCCTTTCAAAAGCGAGGCTTGTGTGTGACATTAATTTTGGCTTACTGTGGTATAGAGGAGATTAGAGGAGCAAACTGTCCTGAAAGTACTCTGACTGAAGAGAACTTACTCTTTTCCCACTTTTTTGTGTCTAGCACACATGTAGTTTTCCTCAGCAGCTGGAAATAGGCTTAGCGCCATAAAAAAAAGACACTGTTTTACTTGCTCTTTAATGGTGGTCATCTGGGAAGAAATGCCGTGAGGTGGGAAAACCTCTCATGTGCCTCTGAAGAGACTGTCTTTAATGATTTCACCAGCTCAGCTCACTGAGCTCAGGTTAAAGACTTTACCGTGAGTGAATCATGCTTTATATATGATATCAGTTCAGAGATGTTTTGCATAAGAATTCTGCTTACGAGAAATCTGCCATTCCTTTTCATTGTAATTGACTCCAAGGAGGTTTGCAATGGGCCAACTTGGTACATTCCATTCCCTGGGGCTTCCTCTGTTTGTCCCTGTTTATTGTTTCATCTTTCTCTCAGAGAATCAATTTGAGAGGCTGAGATGGGATTTCTACACTCTTGGGTAAAGAATCCTCAGGTGCCGAGACAAAATCAAGAGCAGATATCTTCTTTGGGCCTGTGGAAGCTTTCGAGGAGGTTCGATCAATATGCAGACCCCATCTTTTTCTGGCTGTGCTGAAAAACATCTCACTCAAATCTTCTGACTGAAGCAATGAAGTCAGAAGACATCGCTTTTAGTCACATATGGAGTATGCACATGTGCACTCATTCCTGTAAATGTTTAAGGCCCATCAAACTTCCCCAACCACATGAGAAAGAAATGCAGTTTGTTTACCTCTGCGGTTATGTTTGCATAGATTTTTGAGATCTGAGAGCGATGTGTTTATCAGATTGCTGAAATTCCATTTCTCTGATACGTAATCCGTTTTATATAAGAGCATTTTGGAAGGAGAGATCAAAGCAGGCATGTGTTTTTCATTTCACTGTCCACTTTACAGTATAGGGTGGATTTCTTGGAGTGCTCTGTACTTTGTAGAAGGTATCATGTTCATTCTCTTCTTTAGCGCTATCTGGGTATGTTAAGTGTCTATTAGGATCACTCCATAAATGTCTGTATATTTCTGTTTAAAGAGGAAGCGCTCAGAAGCTCCCAGACAAATTAGATTTATGGATTGATACAGGACAAAAATTCAATTTGTAAATGGTGCTTTAGACAAATCTTTGAAGAGCTTTTGTAAAGTATAGATAAATTACAAAGATTCTTGAGCCTCAGTTTAGAAGTTGACATTGGCCCCACCAACAATGAATGAATGAATAATTAAACAAACAAACAAATAAATTATATTATAAAAAGATTTTTTTTGTGTAAAAAATTATTAAAAGAACAGCTTTTATTTGAAATGGAAAGCTTTTGTTACATTAAAAATACTACCCTTTAAAAAGTTTGGGGTCAGTAAGAATTTGTATTTTATTTTTGGGGAAATAAATAAGAAATCAATACTTCTATTCATCAAGGATGAGTTACATTGATCAAAAGTTACAGTAAAGACATTTATAATGTTAAGATTCTAATTAAATAAAAGCTGTTATTTTGAACTTTCTATTCATCAAAGAATCCTGAAATAAAAATGTAAGAAACTGTTTTCAACATGGATAATAATCATACATGTTTTTGGAGCATAAAATCATCATATTAGAGATCATCATATTGATTTGTGAAGGATCATGTGACACTGAAGACTGGAGTAATGATGCTGAAAATTCAGCTTTTTTTCAGAGGAATAAATTACATTTGAATATATATTAACATAAAAAAGTCATTTTAAATTGTCATAATATTTCACAATATTACTGTGTTTTTTGTGTATTTTTTATCAAAAAATTGCAGCCTTGGTGAGCAGAAGAGACTTCTTTTAAAAACATAAAAAAATCTTACCGATCTTAAACTTTTGACCAGTAGTGTATATATATATATATATCACTGTAAAAAAAATCAAGATTTGTTATCACAACATTTTTTCTTTTGTCAAGTCAGCTTAAATAATATACAGTATTTAGTTCAGATAACTTATTATTTTGAGTTTCTGATGATTAAATCAGTCTCCATTGTATTAACTCAAACTTCACTGTATTAACTTAATACATTAACTGTATTAACTTCATTGTACGTTTTCCAGTTCAATCAACTTAAAATTAAGGCCACCAGGTTCCTTAATTTTTTAGGTTAAACCAACAATATTTATTTAAAGTGTTTTTTTTTTTTGCACTTAATTTTTGCTTTTTCTTTCATAAAATAATGGTTACAAGCTGAAAATTACAACATGTGTTAATCTTAAAGTTTTCATCACAATCTTGAGAGGTTATTTGGGTGCAGGCGCACAAAAATGCTGCCTGTCAGACAGTTATGGGTTAGGTTTAGGGTTAAATTAACCAAATGTACTCTTTCACAGTTTATTACACTTCTTTTAATATCCCTGTCCTTTGCTTTATTTTCTTTTTCATAACTCTAAAGTGCCAAATAACTTAAAGCAATCCTGCACTGCGTGGATAAATATTAACACTCTGTGATATGTATAATACTGATATCCCTATCGACTGTCACTTCATATTGATCTAGATAGGCATCATTTCTCCCAGTGAATGACAATGGAGGAGAAAACCCACAATCATTTTTCAAAATACTACTTGTGTCATGAAATGAGTTTGTAAGGTTTGCAGTTTATAAATAATACATTTGCAGTTTATTTATCATGAAAGTGCCTATTTAAGGAGTTGAGATTTGGGTGATAATGCTGTAGGCCTACTTAAGCATTGCCTTCTTTTGACTGAAATGTTTGCTAGTTTATTTCATATTGTACAAACTTCTTATACTTGTTCATATTATTGCTCATTCTGTATATCACCCAGCTTTAGTGCAAACTATAATTTTCTTAAGTAAACCTGCAACCTGTGAGTATTAATTTAAAATGTGAGGACGTTATAGACATTCGCTGTCATGTTAAACTGAATTATGAATTATTTTTTGTTGTTGTTTGGTGTGATAAACCTTGAGCTTGAAGTGGAACCATAAGTGAACAGAAATATGATATGACCCATTTAGAGTTTTATACATCTATGGTATCATCATGAATCTTAAAACTCTCCCAGTAAAACTTTCCATCTCGCCGTTCAAAGTAACTGCCTCCTTTTTTGGTAATTATGCTTAAAGAAAGGTTATATGTGAAATGCTAATTAACCTTCTCATGGTTATGATGATAGTCTCAGGAGAGTGATAGTGGTTTAAAAGATTCTTAGCACAAAGTGTGATTGGACTGGTAATGTCAGGATTAACTAAAGTTCATTAGCATGGCCATCACCTCTCTCACAGCTTCTCAGGATCAGTTCCCATGCATATACTGTAAGGCCCCTCCTTTACCATTTAGCCCTCAAGAGGGCTCAAGAGATAGAGAAGATAAAAGGAGAAGGGCAAATTTGCTGACTCTGGTTGTTTAATGCCAATGTCAGGCCCTGGGTTACAAGTTATCGATGGTGGTTCATTAGTCATTTGGTAGGAGTGCCTGTAATTGCTGACTGTCCATAACAAGGACTATCCCTTCGGACATATCCATAATGATAGAGTGATTGGGGTTGGACCTCATGGTTCTTGTGATTGACAGGCCAAAGCTTGCAATTTGCCGGGCATATTAGGCTTGTAGACTGCTGGCAATTTGTATTAAAGCCATTTAGTGAACAGAAGAACCTTATAGACCTTTTCAGTTTTAAATTGAATTGTGTAATTCAGTTGTTTAAAACCCTTTCTTTAATCTCGTTTTATTATCCAGAGATTAAGTAGGTTGATTTGGTGTATGGGACTATCAGTTCATTCATTCATTCATTCATTCATAATTGAACTATAGTTTTCATATCTCTGTCCATGCATACATGACACAATGCGTAATTGAGTATTTTGTCACCTCTGTGTTTTGCACAATATTATTACAGTTGTAATTAATACATGCTGGATGAAGCTGAGCTACCATTCCAATTATCCAGGTCTGTTAAGTGTTATCCGTGTTCGATAAAGGAATATTCCTGATTCAATAAGTCAAGATCAGTCAACAGCTTTTGTCAAATAATGTTAATTACCAAATAATATATTTTGAGTGAAGAAAATGCATCTCTCAAGTGATGTTTGCTGGACTTCCAATCATTCTGTCTGTTTAAACCCCACCCCTTTTTTACAACCAATTGCAAGCTTGTATTCAGTCCATCTAATCAATAAACAAACCAAGTCCTCTCCCTACATCTTTTTCCTATGCTCCAATCAATTTTACTCTTGATGTTTGTCACAGTATAGAATAACTTATCTGTTGCTACATCCATTTTATGTAGACTTTAAGAAGAAGAGAGAGGCATGTTGATTCAGCTCAACTTTTTGAGCCTCAAAATGTTGTTAATGTGACGTTTTAAAATGTTTTAGTCTAAACTCTAGCTTTTAAAGTCTCTCACTCCTTTGGTGTGAGAGACCCGGGATTTGAATCCACTGCGACACACCAATGTGTCCCATGAGCAAAACACTTAACCCCTAGTTGCTCCAGAGGCGTGCAACCTTCGACATATATATATTACACATACCCTATATACACAATTGTTAGTCGCTTTGGATAAAAGCATCAGCTAAATGAATTAATATCAATGTTTAAGTGCATATTAACATACTTGCTGTTTGTTGCCAAGCATCTCAAAACTAAAAAACAAAAAAAAAACATGGTTGTAGTGTTTGGGAAACCTGTTTGAAATTAGTAATTGTCTTTACGCTTTCATTTGGTGTTATATTAATTTGGTGTGCTGTGGAAGAGGTAGGTTAATTGTGAAATATTTAAATCCCTGTGAAATATTTAAGACCAGCCTAGCGTTTTACTTTTACAAAAACATGTTGAGAGACACCCGGACACATCTGCTCACTGCCGCAGGAGCTCCCACTAGTATCTCAAGCGCAGAATGTCTGAAAAATGTGCCAGACAAGGTTAACGCACAGCATACGACTAACGTGCCCCACGAGTTGCGAATCCCGCTACCTGAACTCCCAACCAACTTTGACGAGCAGGAAACTAATGAGTCCTTGACTGAAAGTACGGGAGAAGGTCTCAACAGTTCAGTGGATATCGCTATGCATTTCCACAAGGCATGGAAGACAATATCTAATTAATTCCATTGCGTGTGATGCTCAAGTTTAGATATTGAGGGTAATTGAGTCCTATTTAACAACTGTCTCTCATTAGAGTCTCTGGGTGTTGAGATCAAACTCTAGATGATGCCTTTGGGGAAGTACTCACTGTGAAAACTTAAACAGTTCAGCTTAAAGATGCACCATTTACAGATAAATGCATCTCCTTTCCCCATATTCTTAATGCAGCAGTTCCAGATCGGGCACATGTATGCATATCTCAGGCCCTTGTGACAGGGAAAGCATCATGCATGCCAAAAACATCCCTCTAATAGGGTCCTGTGCTCCATTTTCAATTGGATTTTGCTAATAGGCTGTATATGGGCCCCAGGGGAACTTCAAATTGGCTTCATAGTGTCTCTAGCTTTGTTCCCAATAATCAGCACCCATCTGGCCTGGAGAATATGAGGCAAATACTCCCCAAATGCAGCCCTCCCCCTCTCTCCCTCCACCACCAGCTGGTCTGAGTCCCTTTAACGAGAGTGGAGAGAGCTGATCAGCAGTAACCACTGTACGGAGATGCACATCTCAGCCCATATGTGTTATACTGTAATAAAACATTATCTGTTGTGTTTGTGTGTGTGGCCTGGTAAACCCTACATTATGGTGACAAAATGTCCCCACAAAGATGGCAATATCTGAAATCCTTGTCCTTGTGGGGATTTGTTTTTTGGTCCCCATGAGGAAAACAGCATATAATTATATACTAAGTGATGTTTTTTTTAAAAAATGTAAAAATGCAGAAAGTTTTGATGGGTGGGTTTTAGGGGAGAGAATATACAGTTTGTACAGTATAAAAATCATTATGTCTATGGAAAATCCCCATTAAACATGAAAGTGTGTGTGTGTGTGTACATGCTAAGGACGACCTGGGTGGCGACATGGACACTGTCCAATGGGCTGCAGAGATGGTTCATGGCAGAATATATAGCTTTTGGGAACTGTGTATGACTGGATTGGGTAAAATTCAGAATATACTGTAAGGATTGTTTTTTTAGATTGCATGAGTGTTAAATTTGAGAAACTGAATTGGTCACACTGTACAGGTTGATACATTAAAATTTGAATTGAAGAATTGAAAGGAAGAATTACTTATTGAAATTTATTTCAGGAAAGTGCAAGTTAATTTATTTAAATTAAACATAAAATTACTGTATATTGTCTTTCAAGTATAGATTGTCGCTGTTTTAATGACTGTTGTGTGTATGTGTATGAGAAGTAATATGAGTAATTCATCATAAAAAAATAGATGTTACATTGAAAATTACACTTATAACAGCTGAATTTAATTCAATTTGAATAAATTTTCCTTCCTTCCTTCCTTCCTTCCTTCCTTCCTTCCTTCCTTCCTTCCTTCCTTCCTTCCTTCCTTCCTTCATTCATTCTCTTAGTCAGAGTGTATCCTCACTTTTTGTCTTGGCAAAACGTTTTTATATAAATTCTCTGAGAAGTAATTTCTTATGTAAAAACATTCATGTCACCACTGTGACACAATTACTTTGTTCTGATTATCTGGATATCTGTTGAAGTTGACAAAATACAATCATTTGGAATCGGATATGCATCGAAATGAAAATTTTGGGCCAAAACGTAAAACTCAGAATGCACTTGGTCGAAAACCAATAAAATAAAATAATACATTTAAAATCAGCTAATTAATCTGTGACAGTTTATATTGATGGCCCCTTTTGAACATTCTGTTGACTATAAGTACCGTCTGGAACTTACGTTAAGTCAACTAACTATTAATTAGAGTCTAAGGCCCTGTTTTACACGAGACGCTGGCAGGAGAAAGCGTAAAAATATTTTATCGGATTTGCCTTTCGTTTACACGGCGACGGCATTTTTGGGGCTTAAAAACGCAGAAAAGTGAAACCACCCTCCAGAGTGGAAATCTTTAAAACGCTCCACCGTCGCCTTCCCGTGTAAACGACAAAAACGCAAAAGTCAGCTTGACGGTGAAGGTTGTACGCAGGCGCGTGGGCTTGGTGTTGTTGTAGTATGCACTCTTAGCCGTCTGGAGTGCATACTACATTAAATTTCACAGACTTTTGCGTCACCATCTGCACGCGGATTTCACACCCAAAACACTCGTCTGAACGCAGAATAAAAAATTATTAACGCAACGCCACTTTTGGGTTTTCTCTTCAGAAACGTTTCCGTGTAAACATAGCCTAAGACTGTCTGCTTATATCTACTAACACTTTTTTTGTGATGCTCCTTTAACAGACATACTGACTATACAACTACATGTCAACTTATTTTAACCTTAACCCAAACAATTAGGGATGGGCAACGGATTAATCACGATTAATCGCATCCAAAATAAAAGTTTGTGTTTACATAATATATGTTTGTGTAGTGTGTATAATTAATTTGTATAGATAAATACCCACACATGCATGTATATATTTAAGAAATATGTGCATGTATATATTTTATATATATTTATTCACAATTAATATTATATATAAATATTTGATATATTAATAACACATTTTTCTTAAATATATACATGCATGTATGGGTATTTATATATACAAATTTATTATACACACTACACACACATTATTATGTGAACATAAACTTTTATTTTGGATGCGATTAATCGCGATTAATCGATTGCCCACTCCTACAACCAATCTACTAATACGCTATTAATACTCTAATTTTAGAGTTATTGTTTAAAGGGATACTCCACTTTTTTGGAAATAGGCTCATTTTACAACTCCCCAGAGTTAAACAGTTGAGTTTTACCGTTTTCAAATCCATAAAGACGATTTTCTGATATTTAGACGAATATCAGTAACCAGATAGTTCTGGTCTCGTTGATTTCCATATTAGGAAAAAAATATACTGTGGAAGTCAATGAGACCAGAAACTGTCTGTTTACTGATATTCGGCTAAATGTCAGAAAAATCAGCTGAATACATTCGAAAACTGTAAAACACAACTGTTTTAACTCTAGAGTGGTAAAATGAGCCTATTTCAAAAAAAATTGGAGTATCCCTTTAAGTCACTAATTTTGTCTTTTGACAAGAATAAGTTTGTCAATATTTTGTGATATCATATTCATTTTAATCAGTGTTACTCTGAATAAAATCTAATGTCAATGAAAGAAACATTTTAGTTGATGAGAATGTGGCAAATTAAACCAAATATTCAAACTTTTCATACATTGATTTAAACATCTATAAATGTTTAATAAAAACAACTTGTGAAAATCTGATCAAATAACATGTAATAAATGCTGTGAATTCACTGACACATCAATCACATATTTATACGTTACTACAGTATATCACGTTACCTGTCTTAATATTGTCCTGTGATTATGAAGTTGGTCTCTAATTTAAATGATGCATCTCTAAACTCTGAATTTAGTGAACCTTTGATGGTGTGAGGTCACTCACAAGTGTTTACTTTCTGCCACCTCAGTCGCACTGCATCAAGCACACATAGAAAAGTCATGCATCAAATTATGCATAAAACTTCAAGCCCAGGGGCCGCACTCTCTGGTACACAACAGAGCCCCAAATTAATCTCTGTCATTACTAATGCAATCGCAGCCTCTTTGTTTAATAAACAGTTTGTCAGTGATTTATTGTAGGGTGACTGTAATTTGATTGCCAGAGGAACAGGGCGGATATGCATATGGCAGCCGGTTCGAGATAAACAGAATTATTAGTGCCTGTTAGCACGAAGCAGACATCACAGTCACACCGTACCGCAAGCTCCGAGGAGGGATGGGGGGCGGGAGGGGGCAATTACCCCCAAATTACATAATCAGCCCCTGACGGATGATTCCTCTAGTCCGTTACAGCCCCCGCAGAATGCATCCACAAACGCAATAATGTCAAGGAAACGGAGGAATGCCTAATGACTTGTGTTTTTGTGCTTGTGTTGCTTCTCCCTCTCTTCTCGGGTTGATTTAAGCACTGAGGCGGTTAGGTCTCTGGCCTCTGTTAATATGCTGAGGAATGATGCTGACTTTTGTGCGTGATTCTGATGGGAAATGCCCAATCAAGCTGTTTTCTTCAGTTTTGCCAACTTTAAGAGCACAGAGTGAGGATCCAACAGGTGCCATTATTGCCCCTCCTTTTTGAGATTTTAAAGGGATAGTTCACTTTGAAATTCATCTTTGATATGTTTCAGCTTACCTCAAGGGCATCCAAGATGTAGGTGTCTTTGTTTCCACAGTGTTTTCAATTTTGAAATTTTTCGGTCAAACTGTTGTTATCTATCAGTCATATAATGCAGGTCTACATCAAAGAGCATGCACAGAGAAGTCCAAATTAAACATGATTTAATAACTGGTAAATCTAAGTACACATTTATGACCTAAGACACAAAAGGAGCTGTTTGTGTGAGAAAAACGAACTTCTAAAATCTCTGTGTAAACAATGAGTGACGGACATGGTTCAGTTGGACATTGGACAACTGATTCAGATCAGTTGGACGTGGCTGTGGTTACACGAGGTAAAAACAATATAAATACTGTTCGTTTTCTCACACAAACCGCTCGTTTTGTGTCTTTAGGCCATCAATGTGTACTTACATTTACGAGTCATTAAATCATTATAATTTTGAATTCTCTGTGCATGCTCTTTTTAGTGGACCCCATACCTGCATTATATGACTGACAGACAACAACAGTTCTTGACACCTACATCTTGGATGTCTTGGCCCTTGAGGTAAGCTAAAACATATAAAAAATGTATTTCAAAGTGAACTATCCCTTTAAGAGGAAGTGTTTAATAAGGATTCTGGTGCACTTTAGGGGAAAAAAATTACATGAAGGAATACTATGAGAGAACATTGCCATCATAGACTAAAGAAGCATAATACTTTTGGGATTCAAAAATGGGAAATGTAATCATAAAATAAGATCATTTGAAAATGTCATCTCTTTTTTGTACATAAAATTAAGTCAAAGTAGTCCAAAGTAGTTTTGTATGAACAAAAACAAATTTTCAAAATGTCTTCTATTCTGTTTCACTGCAAAAATTAAGTCATGCAGATTTAGAAATTACATGAGGGTCCTATATATATATATATATATATATATATATATGTATATATATATATATATATATATATATATATATATATATATATATATATATATATATATATATATATATATATATATATATATATATATACACACACACACACACACCATTTTTATATTATAAAGTAAAGAGATTTGTCACTTAAAGTTCTAGATACTCAGGACATTCATTGCTTTTATTTTCAAATAATTTCATTCACAATATAAAATTGCCAAACAAAGTGTTTAAAAGTGCAACAAATTCAAAAATATACATTAAATTAAAAGTCAGAGAGCTGTCATATCAAACAATACAAGTAAATACAATACAAGTTAATCTTTAATTATATGTTAATTAAAAAAAATGCCAGTCAAAGTTGTGTCCTTTATGTCAACTCTGTTAGGATTTTTTTTTTTTTTAAATAATTCTAAACAAGTCAGGCAATGTCATGGTAATCTTTAACTCTGAGGACCCCTTTCCTATTTACTGATCATAATGGATCTCACTGTAGGACACAGTCAAACTGTTGAAGTCTCTGCAGTCACAGCTTTAACATGTCAACTCTGTCATCCCGGTGTAATAGTTTCTGTGAATTGTTGTGAGATAAATCATTTATATGTATATTAAGACAGTTAGCAACTGAGGGGGAAAAACAAAATTGTTCCACTGTACAACACATGGTTAAGGTGGAAACACATTCAGTTTTGTCAACTCCGTCAGGTTTTATGTCTGATAGAGTTGACGTGTGAGCTGATGGAGCTGATAAGTGCTCAGCACAACTCTTTATAGTGATATTACATGGGTCATTCTACAGAATTGCATCCATTTATCAGGAATTCATGTCCCTCTCTCATAACCTCTCTTTTATGATAGGCCTAGATAGGTCCCATCATTTTGAGGTAAATGTGTTAAATTGAAAATGTGTGTAACTTGAACGTCACACCATTTTTTTCTGCATGTTTATCTTTTTTCCATAAAATTTAGTTTTTAAGTTTTATGTTCAGAAATGTGTTAGATAACCATGTACTGATTAGCATATTTGATTAGCATCGACTGATTTGCATGATCTGTATATATATATATATATATATATATATATATATATATATATATATATGTATATATATGTATATGTGTATATATGTGTGTGTGTGTGTGTGTGTGTGTGTGTGTGTGTGTGTGTGTGTGTGTGTGTGTGTGTGTGTGTGTGTGTGTGTGTGTGTGTGTGTGTGTGTGTGTGTGTGTGTGTGTGTTATATATATATATATAGGTCTATATAATAGGCTGATATACTTTATTTTAAAGTGTAGTAATTACATGTTACTACATGTACTTACTATGGTAATAACAGTAAATTATGCACAATTACAAGTAACTACACCCTGAACCTAACCCTACTGTAACTCTATAGTAAGTACATGTAGTTAATTAATATTACTCAGTACTAATTTGTGTAAGTACAATGCATACGCCAGCTTAAAATAAAAGGTAACCATTTATTTATTTATTGGTAACACTTTACAATAAGGTTCGTTAGTTAACATTAGTTAACTACATTAGGTAATATGAACTAATAATGAATAGCACATATACAGCATTTGTTAATCTTTGTTAATGTTATTTTCAACATTTACTAATACTTGATTAAAATCTTGTTAACATTAGTTAATGCACCGTGAACTAACATGAACAAACAATGAACAGCTGTATTTTCATGAACTAACATTAACAAAGATGAACAAATGCAGTAACAAATGTATTGCTCATGGTTAGTTCATGTGAGTAAATACATTAACTAATGTTAACTAATGAACCTTATTGTAAAGTGTTACCTATTTATTTTTTTATTTTTTTTTGCGTAAGGGGAATTATTCCAATGTTGTTTTGTGATTTCATTTGCATATACTGTATATTTGGCCTGATTTCCATGTCTCATATATATTGCAGTTTTCTTTAAATAATTCATTTGTACACATCACACTATTTTTTCTTTCTTTCTTTTTAGCAACCTGTAACTCACATGAGATTCCAGCAATAGAGCGAACATGCTAGTTTCAAACTGCTTAAGTCATGCAAGTTCGGAAACAAAATGTACATAATTGATGCGGCTTTAGAGACAGCTGCAGATCCTTTGGATCCACATTGGAACATTTCTGTTGCTGCTTCAGGGCTGCACATAATGCTCACCATTACACTCAACCTAACATATGCTTCTTGTATTCTGTGAGCTACTGGAGAAAGTATTGCCAAAATGAGAACAAACCACTGGAAGGATTGTTGTTTTATATTAAATATTAGCTTTAAAATTAGTTTGTTAAGCTCATTTGTTTGTCTTGTCAATCAGTTGTTGTAACCTTAGTTTGACCTTTGTCAACTCCGTCAGTGTTTGTCGTCAAATCCATCAGTATTTATCGTACGATAAAGGTTTCTGTTCATTTTGAAATAAATATTTTGTTTCTTTTCTTCATTTATTGTGTTAAAATATCAAAACATCAAGTGAACTACATGATAGTCTGATTAGTCTCACGAATATTATGTTTAATATTTAAAAAGGAGGGTTGGGAATTAAGTAATTTCAGAACTGGATTGTTCATAATAACCCTAACCCAGAAAAAAGAAAAAAAAATTAGAGAATGTTTTTTTTGTTTTCATTTTTCCAGCTCCTTTTACTAAACACCATTATTACATTATTGAAGACTTTACACTGTTGTTGGATAGATCAAATTAAAATAACAAGCTTTTTAATCCATCTGACAGACAGGGAAGAAAAGTTACAAACAATAGCAAACCCCATTAAAAAAATGAATCTAAATATCTAAATAATAACAATAATGCGATTATATTACTTTTTATTAAAGGGGCTGGAATGCTGTTGTAACCCAGTTTAATCCCTGGTTGTAGTCCATTATGCACGAACATTTTCTGTTGATGATGTTTTTTAATGATACTACAACTTAAAAAAAAATCACCCATCTTTAAATCAATGTCTTAAAATCTTCTATAAATCACAGCTTACTTATTGTTCAAAATCAAAGTACCTCTCCAGTCATATATGTGTGAATTCAATCCCCAATGTGTCTGGTTGATATTGTGATAGCACATTCAGCTGAATGTCTTCTCACTCTCCACCACTAGATGGCACTGTTTAACAGATGGGGTTACCCCTCCTCTGAATACTGTAATGAACCAGCAGTACAACACAATGACCTCTAGTGCCCTGTCTGCTATGCTGATCGAGCGACTCAAGTGTTCCTTCTGATTTGCGTGTAGAATTCTAATTTTGAGTTTGCAGGAAGTGCGTTGACTTCTTGAAACACACCTTCGGATTGTGCATAAACACAACCCCACCTTCACCGCAATGCATTCTCCAGCCGCAGCTGAAAACAGAGTAATGAATAAACATTAAGCAAATAGTGTAGGCTACAAATATAGGCTATACACAACCTAATTTCCATGTGTTGATACATTTCACGGATGGGTTATTCGAGGCATTGTTGGTTGGAGGTGGAATACCCGATGTAGAATTTCACCTTAGTGATTATTAGACTCTCTCCTCTGTAAAACACACAAACTACACACACAAAGCCATCTCTGATTAATGATCTGTGAACGTTCTGATAACTACCAACATAGAGGAAGCTGGATTTTCTATACTGTTTTCACCTGGTAGTACGTTCAGGGTGGGGTGAGGTTGGGTGGGGTGGGACATTCAGAAAATGTTAGTAAATTTCAAAGCCCAGATCTCATAAAAGTTCATATCTATAGCACGAATGTCATTTCTCGTGGCATTTATACGGCAAAAACAGTTTTTGCATGTATATGGTCCGCGTTTCGTGTGCATATGATACGCACTTTTTGGCATATAATACGCACAAACTCCCCACCCCTCCCCCTAAACCTATCCCAGGGTTTATAAAACAACAAAACATTTTTGCCGTATAAATGCCGCAGGAAATGACATTCGTGGTATTGATGTGCATTTCATGAGACTGTGTTGTAAATTTCACAAAGATTTCTCGACACATTAAATAAAATGTGAAATGTTGAAGAAATGGCGTTGCACTCTTTTTTAGATTTATTTATTTAAAAATAATCCATTCATATTATTATTATTATTATTATTATTATACCATGAAAATATGGTAATGCTTCCTTTTATAGTCCCGTTACCCATGTCCCATACTATGCACTTATTGTAGTAATTACTGGGTAATAACTAGGTACTAACCCTGAACCTACCACTAAACCTACCCTAACCCATGTACTTACCTTATATAAGCCAGTACTTTCTAGGTAAGTGCACTGTAAGTACACTGTAATGTACTGTAAATATTTTTCTCAGAAAGCAATATTTTAGCAATACTGCTTATTAATATTTAAAAAAAACTAATGTGGTGCAATCCATGTGGGATTTTAAACTAAGATATTTTTCTATGTTTGGACACTTTTTTGGTCACTGACCCATATTTCACTTTCATATCACTAAATGCACTAAATGTTAGTCCATATTTGACCCAAACATGAGTTGAAACAACCCATTTTTTTTAGTGTAGGCATTGATTATTGCTGTGGTTCTGACATTTGTAGAGCACTTGTGTGTGTGTGTGTGCGTGTATGTGTGTGAAAGGACACCGTTTGAGAGCTTCTTGTACTGTATATGTCAACAGCCATGCACTGTGTAAAAACACCACTGAGTCCACGAGTGTAGATTTATAGGTTTGAAAGCAAAATGAGTTTCATCCTGAGCATATCTCTAACACTTATATCTGTCACCGGTGCAAACCAGCTACCGTGACCGAATCAATAGTTGTTTCACTGGGTTACACGGCGAAAGCTTTTGTAATCTTTGTCGGATCTATTAGAATTCTTGCACGTAATGCAGAATGTTTTCTGTCCAATACAGATCAATGACTTGTGGAAATACAACGCCACGGAAGACAGACACAATGACCGAAAATGACACGCAACACCGAACCCATTTCATTTTGAAAACGTTCCCAACAGAAACCATTAGCAACACCTACATACTGTCAGAATTATGACATAGCAGCTATTTTTTTCCTCTCAAATGATGATGGGTGCGAACAATGGCACCTCCTGAGGGGGAGATCACGTTAAAAGAGCATTGTTTTGCAAGACTGAACTGAGTTAAGGATAAGCTCTGTCAAACCGATCTTCAACCAATTTCACATCTCACGTCTTTGATCCTTCCCGTCAGATGTTTTGGCAATTGAATTTGTGATTAATTGCGTGAGGGTGGAGCCGGGCTGGTGAGCGGCATGTTTTCCCAGTCGAGCAGCTCCTTCGGAAAGCCCCCTGGGTGAAGACGTTTCCTGTCAAACCGCTCATTAAACAAGGAGAATCTACAGTGGTCTATGCTCCCCCTGGAACAAGAGACAGCTGTTTGCTTAAGGAAAATAAAGCAAAGCTTTGGACGTGTGCGCCAATAACATTCGAAAAGAGGGCCTGCATGCGTTCTGTTCGCCAGTTGCCATGGTTATGAGGCTTTTATTGGCAGCCGACAACGGTAACTTGCTGGTATATGGCGCTTTGCACCGTTCAACCCAACCCATCTCTTCCTCCCTCATCTAACAGAAACGTGCAATCCAAATGTCGACCCTGCTGGGCCAGACAGACTGAAATACCTTCTGCCAGTCCACTTAAACAAACTGTACTCGCTGAAAGGCCCTGATTGGATCTCCTGCTGCCATCAATCATCCAATCAGGTGTAGTGCAATCCCCTCCCCACAGAGCTCGTCTGTGGCAGAGGTTTCTGTCCCTTTTGTCCCCACCGTGCTCCGGGCTCATGGCGACCAGGTAAACAGCTATCCTGCGGATGCCGGAGCTGAATTTTCCGAGTCTGTCTTGGTTGGACGGACTGGCTCATTTTGTTTCTCGCTGCGCCGTTCCGATTCCATCTAGGCAGGGGTTGGGACTTACCTCTGCTTCAGAAGTGGCTTACAAACCCGATGATTAGTCCAGACGTCTTCCAGGTCACGAGTGATGGGGAGTAAGAGGATAGAAGTGGAGGATGGCAAGCTTTCCCTCCTACACATTTGCTCTATTATCTCAGCACGGCCTGTAATGGGAGCATCCATGCAGAGTTCATTAGCCCCGTGCTTTTACTAATCCAGTAGTGCTGAGTGGGATTATAGAAGCTTTAGTCACCAGGAGTTGGAAACCAGCTAACTTATTTAACAAGCACAGCTTGGCCCTCCCCAAATTAACACTGTCCTCTTAAATCATGACTCGACTCTCAGTTCTGCGCTTTAAAGAAATAGTTCACCCAAAAATGTCAATTCTGTCATTAATTACTCACCCTCATGTCGTTCCAAACCCTTAAGACTTTCGTTCAACTTCGGTAACGCAATTGAAGATCTTTTTGATGAAATTTGAGAACTTTCTGTCCCTCCATTGACAGCTACGCATCTACCATGTTGATGCTTAAAAAAGTGATAAAACTAATCCAAAAGAGATTGTAAAACTAATCCATATGAATTGAGTGGTTTAGTCCAAAGTTTTTGAAAACACTCAATCGTTTTATATAATGAACATATTTAAAGCTGCAGTCCACTTTTCTTGGTTAAAAAATTTACCAAAATCAATTTTTGGGCAACTACATAACCAGCCAGTGTTCAAAACGATCTAATTACCTGATTCACCGATTCACTATGGTAAGCTTGTAATGTATTCTAATTTGAGCGGTACTGGTAGGTTTCCGTGGGAAATATGAGCTTGCCTCCTTTTTACATAAAGGAGTCATGGCTAGTATTGCATGTGACGATTATAGCCTTAAAGGAGACCTCCGGTCAATTTCAACATTGAGCTAATTTTTTGTACATTTGGAGTGCTGTCAATACAGACAAAATGTAGAAAAATTGGTGTTGCCTACACAGTGTTATCCTCTTTTTAAAATTCGCACCCTGTTGACCTCAATGGGGCAAGTTCTCAAACCTGCTTTTAGCCTCTTAACATGCTTGATGCGTCATTACACGTGCATAGTTGATTGTCGAGTTCGCGCGTGCGATCATTGGTAACTAAATTATGTTCAACATCTGATTTGGATCAACTATCCATTTGAGCTGATATTCTCAGAACACCACACAGCACCGTCATTGGCTGACAGCTGATAGTCTGATACCTTGTCCACACTACTGCGTTTACGTTTAAAAATGGAGAATTAAAACGAATACGATCTCTGACCACACCTGCGTATTAAAATTGATCTCCGTCCACATTAAAATTACTGAAAATGCAGATCACGTGACCATTCACCGACACTGGGCATGGGTGTGCCGGTGTAAACAGTGGCTGGCGAATCAGGGAAGGACACGTCATGACTGATGAAACCCAATCATAGAGCCGAGCGTGAGCCTTTGCGTCATCATTTGTAAACTCCTCCGTTTTGTCCCGCCTACACTAAAACGCCCTCCGGAGATTCAAAACGCAAAATGGAGCTGCAGCGTTTCTAAACTTCTCCGTTTAAGGTCTTTGTTTTTTCCGTTTTATTCTAGACGGGAGGTGCAAACGTAGCAAAAGGTCTTCGTTTTTAAACATAAACGCTGTAGTGTGGACAGGGATTGAGTCTCCACTGTTGCTTAGTTACCAATGATCGTGCGCAAACTCGAGCTATCGACTACTGTGGACTTTGACTGTAAACAGGAAGTAAATACAGGTATGTGAGCTGGCTGAATTAACATCATTTTTATTAATATCTTTCACATCTACTGCAGTCAGATTGACTGTGGCCACTCTTAATAACACCACTCACACGGATGTGCACTTGTAATGAAAAAATCAAGGATGTTAAGAGGCTAAAAGCAGGTTTAGAACTTGCCCCATTGAAGTCAACTGGGTGCGAATTTTAAAAAGAGGATGACACGGTGTAGGCAACACCGATTTTTGTCGTTTTTGTCTGTACTGACAGCTCTAAAAAATGAGCTCATTGTTAAAATTGACCGAAGTTCTCCTTTAAATACACAGTTACGCAATGTTGTTAACATTAACATTTGAGGAACAAAGCATAACAAAAATAATAGTTTGCATGATAGGACGTGATCTGAGCTAACTTTGCGATCGTTAGATTTAATCACCAATGGTAGCGCTGTTTATTGTAAAAAGTTGGTAACGCTTTATATAATAATTGCACGCTGATTAATCATTAGTAAAGCATTAGTAAACAGTTAATTCATTATTTAAAAAGCATTAATAAGCAGTTTATAAATACAGTTCTTGATTTATAATTATACCTGTAATATGTTTAATAATTGTATTTTTTCTACCTTATTAATGATTATTTTTAAGTATCATTTCTAAATGAAGTATAGCATCTAACCAGTTGCAGCTTTAATTTTGTATTTTATTTATTTACTACAACCGTACTAGCAGAAAGTATACCATATTTAGTGTTGAATGTGCTTTCAGAAATGCTTACAGACTTTATTCACAATCTTATTTACTTCCTATCTTAACATTACACGTATTGAGCCTTGTTATAGAGTGATGAAGGATATTGATCATTTGGAGAGTCCGTTTATTCGTCAGTACTGTGTGTCCTCATGGACATATCTCTTGAAATCTCATTCAGCAGGACCGAATTGCTCATTTACAGTAACATTGGTCCTTCAGCCGTGCCGCCCATCTTCCTCAAGGTAAAGTGCTTATTTTTCCCATAACCACAACCGCCACTATTCTAGAGTTTTTCTTTTTTGTCTAAGCAGTCCTAATTCATTCTGTTTGTCCCTGGTCATCATCATGAACCTGGACACGCGGGCGCTGTTTTCCATTATCGGCAGGCCACAGGGCCGGATAAGAGGACAGAATGAAAAGGAACTTAAGCAAAACGAGAAGGACTCTTCTCCATCATCACCAATCAGCCATTCTGGAGGAGGATGGTATTACTGTCTTTTGATGGAGGACGCCTCATCCTCTACGCCATTGATTTACGTCCAGGGATTGCGATATTTCATTATGGGGCATTTGCAATTTCCTGAGGGCTGGAACCATTACAGTGGCCCTGCATCTCAGCATGTTGACCAAGAGCTTTAATGAGAAAAGAGCGTGTGAGAGGTGGAGAGGGGCACGGAAGAAAGAAGGTGTAGAGAGTGGTCGCGGTCGAGCCATTAGACTGTCAAATTTAAATAAGGCAAACGAAAATGTCACGCAAAAAACACACTCACACACACAGACAAGGTGTGAAAAACAGCACCTCTCATCTCTGATTAGATGTAAGGGATAAAAGCTTAAAGTAATTTAATCAGCTCTTTGTTCTTCCAAGCAGACGTGGCATATTCTTCGTCTCTCCCTCCCATCTCGGCCTCGCTTTCTATTTTCTTCCTAATGTTCCAAAACCCATTATGGGAAGGCCATTCTTTGCAAAAGAAAGGTAAAATGTGCTGTGTTGTGCACTCTCTTTGGTGCCGGCCTTCATGCATTAGAGTACCGCTGTTCCATGTCACTGCATTAGTCGTCTGTCACCGAGTAGAAACGGAATTGTCCTTTAAAAGCAGCTAGCAGTGGTGTGATGTAGCATGTAGGCTTAATTAAAGGGAGTTTTGTGCCTGGATCCAGCAAAGTTTCATATTTAATGGACCATAGCAAAGATCTAAACCGAACGATGCTCCTATAGGCCGGGTGCACCAACTAAAACGGCATTAATTATTTTGTAAAATGGCGCCCTTTCAAAGACAAACATGCTCTCCTTTAAACCGAAGCTGCACGCTTCCCGCCGGTTTAATAAATCATTGTGAAATGCGTCGGGGTCCACGAAGCAAAAGAATCAAGAACTTCTTTTTTTTTTCTCATCCTTGGTCTCAGACCATTGATTTTAACAGATCATTACGGAAACCGGAGCCCTTTGTAAGTGATTTTCCAGGATTTTTTTAGCGTGGGAAATAAAGAATACTGGCATTCGGGTGTAATGCATTTAAAGTTAAGTAAAAATATTTGTGTATCAATATATCAGACTTGAAAGGAGTGTAATTGAATTGGCTAATCAATGCTGCTTTTTTCTCCAGTATATAATTCAGTATCTTGTTCTATTGTCCACATGTCTAATAATAAATGAAAGAGAATATGTGCATAATATATTGTTATGAGTAAAAAATAGTTTACATGATGGAAACCTTATAATCTTGTGCAAGGAGAACACGATTAAATATACTGAGGGTTGGCGATTTCATAACCGATACAATTTAAAGGGTTCCTATTATGTTCTTCACTTTTTTAACTTTAAAAAGTCTGTGATGTTGCCGTTTTGAACATAAAAAAGATCTGCAAGATTACAAAGCTCAAAGTTCACTCCAAAGGGGAGATATTTATTAGAATCCACTTTTCAAGAACTACAACAAAATGCTTGTTTGGACAACAACATGATTTTTCGTCTTATGAAGTCATAATATTCCTAATTTAAATAATCCCCGCCCACCAAATATATGCAAAAAGGTGTCAATTACTGTTTGGATTACCAGTTTTCCGACAAATATCACATTGTATTTAAAGTATCTAAGAAATTACAAAAACAGAACAAAACAAAACTTAGGCTACCACTCTGAAACGTCCTGTGAAATCCGTGCTTGCATAGTCCCTGAATGAAATCCTATTGTCTGTTAACATTATTATTATTATTAAGTCTAAAACAGGCTTGAATTGGTTTGAAATTGACTCCATCTTTAATGGGCTATTTACATCTGAATAGAGCTGGCTGTAATGAGGGGATATGAGTTGTGTCAATCAAAGCTGGACCAATCACAGCTCACTGGGCCAGCTAACCAATCACAACACATTTCCTAATTCGGAAGGAGGGGCTTCATTGAAACGGTGTGTGTTAGCCTAACGCATTCTCATCCCAAGGCGTCATAAACAACGCGTTTGCCAATGCGCCAACGCACATGGCACCCTTTAGCGTCAATATAACACGCACAGAGAATGGGTAGGTTTAGGTCTGTGGTAGGGTTAGGGTTAGACCACTAGGAGGCGCCTTCTGCCCCATATATCTGCATCTCATATTGACGCTGAAAGGGTGCCATGTGCGTTGGATGTCTACGCATTGGCAAAAGCGTCAGTATATGACGCCTTGGGATGAGAATGGGCTGGTTGGCCCATGGTACGCCCAGACTGGGGATAGAGGAGCTGTAAAAATTTAAGAATACATGAAAAATAATGTGTTTTTTGAACAGTCAAGCACACCCAAAGAGCAAAATCAAGACTTTAAAGTATTTCATTAAAGTGCATTGTATATTTCTAAATGTGAATGCACTTGCAGTTTTACAAAATGTCTAATTAAAACAGTTTTTAGGTTTTGAACTGGACAGTGATTGTTCTCTCCAGAGTAATTCTACGGTACACACTGTAAAAAACCAAAACTATTTGTATTCAAATCAACTTAGGTGATTAATGTGTTCAAATACCATAGTTTGAGTTTCTGTTGATGGAACATATCTCCTTTATTGTATTAAATAAACAAAAAATTATTTCCATGGACTTAAAATGTTAAGGCAACCAGGAAACTTACTTTTTTAAGTTAAACCAACACTATTTTTACAGCTTTAGATACAGAGCTTTCTCCTGAAATGCCTTACCACATACTAGAACCCACCACTTTGATTTTAACTCACCTATTCCCCAACACCTGGACATGCTGTTGTGCGCTACTGCTGGATTTCAAATAAAATGACTCACACTGTGCCAGAAATGATTTGAACAGCTCAATGAGACATCATGGGGTCTCCTCCGATCTCCAGTCCATTTGTCTTGTTTCCTCTGTTAATGAGTCCAGCTTGTAATCTGGAAATAGCACTGGGTTGTATTCGACACCTGCCTGCTCATAAGAAAAGGAAAAAAACACTAGTAAAAGTGCAAAGCAATTGTTTCTTCAGAGGTTGCAAGTAGGCCTATACTTAAAATGAAAATATCTTAATAGAAGGATTGTTCAAAACTCAATTTTAAATGTGCAGTTTAGGCTACATGTATACAAAAATATATAATATTCTGTTTCAAAAACGCTTTTGGAAGCTTGTTAAATTATTTTTACAGAATGATGTTAATGTTTTACTCTTGTCGCAAACCTTTTATTAAAATCCCTCATAGAACCCCCCTCGCCCTAGTTTAAAAAACACCCAAAAATTACTAAGTACATGCAAAAGCAGTTACTGTGCTTCTGGACGTTGGATAATTAAATACTTTTATGTTTGCAGAGTTTTTTTATTTTTTATTTTGTTATATTATTGCCCAAGGGTACTTTGATGTATGTAGTATTCAGGTAACATGCTGCTGAATAACACTATAACTCCATATCATTGTTTTATCATATTGCTAAACAACATTTACAACAGCTGAAATCTTAAATCCATTTACTGTTACTTCTATTGTATTTCCATTTCATCCTTACAGGATATTAACATGGTAAATATTACATTGGGTTGAGCCTGTATATACAACTGAAACCAACCCCACCAGCTCTACTGCTGAAAGGTAATTTAAATAATTCATAAATATTTTCTTGGAGCAATGAGGGACAACTACATTTTTATCTGGTTTGTAAATGAAAATTGTCATACTAAATCATTTCATTCACACCATTTTTTTACTTAGCAGCTCCTTTTAAAAGTGTGTGTGATTCATTACCACATGGCCCTACTGGAGGACGCAAACTGACAATTCCACAAGTCGCATTCTCGGCACCTTATGCTCGCTGCGTTTCCCCAGCCCTCCCCAGAATTCACCAACAAACAGGGTTTTCACAGGAACCTAAGCATAAATGTTTAATTAGCGGCAGCTGTTGTGAAATGTGCGCATCGCCACATACCAGCTTCACTTATGGGTCTGGATTTCACTTTACGATCACTATTATATGCATGCATGTCTAATTTTTCAAGCTCTATTGCTCAGAGTAAAATATCTGACATTTAGATATATCTTGACAGACTCTAAACAGTTTTAACAAAACACGTTGTTGCTTTTGACATGGTAGAATATATGAAGAGTTCAGATGCAAAAGCCTCTAAATGCCATTTGAAATTTTCTTCTAAAATGACCATTTTTTATCAAGCTTGTATATTTAAGTTCAGTAATTTCACTTAAATGGCAATGAAGATTACATATTAATTGTCATTTAAGTGAAACTTAAATGCAGTCAAAGACCCAGAACCAGATATGAAGAATGAAGACCCAGAGTCAGAATTATAAAAAGTTAAAGAAAAGTTTTACTGAATATAGTTTGCAGTTTCATCAGCAGAAGTCAGCTTCAAGACTCTCACAGGAGTTCGTAGGCCGCCCCCTTACAGTTACAAAGATCACAGCAGTTATACCATTTCCAAGGTCTTAGATACTTCATTGCTTACAGGTTGAATGATTCTCATTGGCTAAGAAATAGATAAACATAGTCATTTTCCACAAATATACAGATAGACGGAAGCATATCTCAATATTATGCCTCTGACACTCAGAGGAGATTTGGGTTGCTGGGCGCCAGTATGTCAGGAACAACAACTCAGTCAATCTCCAATTATGCCAGTGGTTCCTTAACCTGCAACCAAGACTAACACACACACCAACACACTGCTTTTCCAAGGTTGGATTTGGCCAGGCTCTAACTATAAACAGGAGACTCGTCTCAAAACATCAAGATAATGCCTTCTTTCTCCCAAGGATAGCTGGTAACTTACATCAGCATGCATTTAAAAATATGATTTCACAATCATAAGCACAAAGATTATATGTATATTCTATGAAATAACTATTTAAGCATTCAAAAGGATATATGATTATATATATGCTGAAGAGGCTTTTGACCACCCCTTCAATAGAAAAGCCACATACTCTATTTGCTATATCGTTTTTTAAAACATTTTTTTATATTAGAAAACAATATAAAATCAAAGAGTTAATAGTCCAAATTTGTCATTCCAGGGATGGTCTTATTATAGGGAGATACAAGGGTCAGTGGCTCTACCATTGTAAAACGCATAACGGCTAACTTGGATCAAGTGTGCCTTGATAAACAATCACATTACAGCCTTGATGTTATTGAGGCTGTGTCCGAAAACTTACAATGCTGCCATCGGAGGACGCATTCCAAGGCCATAGACTGTAAAAAATATGGACAAAGCGTCTGTGACGTCACCCATAGACTCTCTGAAGAACAGTTTTGAGGCTGTTTATGGGGGTATGGGCGGCACCATATTAGAAAATCTACAAAATGCAAATGTTCAGAAAGGATATAGAGGTGGTATGATGTGTTGTGTCAGATCATGACTAAGACGTCAAATTCAGCTGTCAATCAAAGTTAACCGCCCTTATCGGAACCTATCCAAAAATACCATAAAAGTCCTTGGGACCAATCTGTAAAAGCATGAATTTATGCTGCAACAGACATTTTAACATGAAATCTATGGATATTTGCTCCCTTTTGGGACCTCCCTCTAGCTTATTTTAGATGTATTGCAGTTTTTCACACTTCCGGGTAGGCTTCATTTTTCAGATTAGAATGTTGCCGCTTGATCAAGGCACGTCTGAATTCAGTGTTAGTTTCACTTCCTGTCTCCTGAGATACCTTTGTCTGATCGATTTTTGAAGGTACCCATAGATGTATCCTTCACTGCCCTTTTATATTTTGCAATCTTGTGCTTTCCATTCTGTTGCAGTTGAGCTAGAAAAATAAAGATGGCATCTGAAAGTTGTGGCAGGTGGTCAGTTTACGTGTAAATGTAGTTTTGTTGAACGTTTACACTTATGGTGTAATTTCTAGCGAGAAATTACTAGTCATTAAAGTGGTCATGAACTGGCTTTTTAAATGTTTTTGTTTTGTTGTCTGAGGTCAACGTATGACGTTAGCTTGGTTTTTACATTCAAAAACATAAAAAATAATAAGTTATGGGCTATTTTCTTCCCTAGTTTTCAGCCTACTTGAAAAATGCTTCGGATTTTATGGGCGTTTCGCATTGAAGACTAGGAAGTAAACGCCCACTGCTGTGAGTGGATAACAGTTTTGCATATTATAATGAGCTTCAACTCTGTCGGTTTCGGTAGGTGCACGTGGGGGAGTTTGTTTTGAAAACCACTGTTGTAAAATGGCAACCGGAATGATTCGCCCATACATGTTTGACCCAGAGTCCGATCACGAATCGCAGGACAATGAACCAACAGCACCTCGAATACAACGGATACTTGTAGACACATACACATAATTATTAGATATCAAACGATCTGTAATAATGCAATGCTAGCCGAGTAGATTATTATTTCTAAAATAAAAATATTACTTACATAAGTGTGTTGCACCACTCCTGTTGGATCCAATATAGAAGGTAACGTAGACTAATCATGTTCCGTACAACAACGATGTTCCGTACACATTAACTTTAACTGCCGATCACTGAATAAATACTTCTAGGTCATACACAAAATGCATATCTGTGTCGTCTTCATTTCTCCCTCTTATATTATAATGAGTTTAACTCACCCGTCGGTGCACGTGGGGGAAAACGTGCAATGTTGTCAAATGGCAACCGGATTCGCCCATACATGTTCGACCCAGAGTCCGTGTGTTGCACAATTCCTGTCAGATCCAATATAGACGGCACATCACCGTTCTTTTCTCTTAATCGGTTCTGCAAATCCAGCCTCGAACTGTGTCTTGTTGACAAAACAATCCTCGGTGAAATGAAGCGAACATACGGATAATGTTTTACACTCATCTGCTGGAACGTCATTAAAAACTAATTTTAACCAGGCATTCCTAATATTGGAATCCAGAGGAAGCTTATGCAGCGACTGTCTTCTTCCACAGCCAGGCACGGCAAAACATTGAATGTTTATTGCTGGTAGCTCGCTCCGGTTTGTCATCACGAGACCTCGTATGCTTTTGTTTACCTATGCGTGAATGCGCGAATGGCTGGGCGGGGCTAAACCGGCCGTGTTGAAGTAGGCGTCGATGAGCGGGTGGGGTTTTAGCGCCATTGACGTCATACTTCCACACTTTCAAAAACGAGACGTTTGTTGAGGCTGGTGTCAATAAAAGCTTTTATTGGACTAACAAGGTCGTTTTCAGTTCTGAAACTTACAGGATATTCTTATAATATGATGACCTCTTAGATGTCAAAAGCTCAAGGAAAATTTGATTTCTTAGTTCATCACCCTTTTAAATATTCTCTTAGTTTTCACTGAACCTCGCTCTATTTTGCTGTTGATCGTTGAACTGTTACGCTGCCTCCGAAGTCTGTCCGAAATCAGTTTTGTGAGGTACCTTCGTGTAATTTCATTCAGAGTTGTGCGACAGTCAATCACTGTTTCCAGAGACCATAGAAATGAATGAGAAGTGCTGTAAACTGAATCATACCTGTTGCGCAACTGTCCATGACTTCTCTTATAAAACAGCAAAAAAAAATTCAGTGTAAATTCTATAAACAGATCAATGCAAAACGATGTTTAAGAGCAAAGAGGTTGGAGATTAGCCGATGGGCTTTCGATTAATTAAGCTATTTCCTCACAGAATTGGTTTATTCACCGTAGTGACGCCTCACTTCCATTGACATCCATTAAAAAAACGGTCTTTTGTCTTTCCCTTCTTACCGCAGCGTTAGCAGGTGTTACGTCTTTTTCTTTTTGGCCAAGGTTACGGGCTTGCCTTCAAGTGGCTTTGGCTAATCTCATGAGCTCTGATGCCGTAGGAAATGACATCATCAGAACCACATGAATGAAATTGTTTTTATTTAATTGAAGTTCTCTTCTTAGCATCAGCTTTTTGTTTCCAGACTGAGGTGTGCCGAACCGGCCCACATTGGTTCACACAGAAGGGTCTTTGAGGGGACCATTTGACATTCAGGAGAGCTCAGGCTCCATAATTAAGACTCCCTGAGCCCCTTTCCTGGACCATGGCCGTGATATTGCTCCTCTCCTCACACAAATCCTACAACTTATAACGGATTATCCGTTGACAGCCAAATTGCCTGAGGGGATTTTGTTTTCCTTATGTGACAAGCCAATATGTTTGGTTGCCAGAACTATCCATAACCCCCCCCCCCACCACCACCACCACCATCACCACATCCCTCCCCTTTTTTCTTTTATAATCTGGTGCAAGGCAAAAAGAACGAGTTTCATTTGGTACATCCAGATCCTGCCTCGTTGAAGAGGTCATATTTTTATGGACGTGGCTGGAGTTCTCATCTTAGAATGTCATGTTACCTTTTCTTATTGTAGCCAATTATCTATTCCCACTCCTGGGCCTCTCCCAGGGCCGTGCTGCGATAGCACCATGCCAAGTTTAAGATGGTGTCATCTCGAAACCATGGAAACCACAGTCGGAAAACCACTGGATAGTCAAGCCAGATCCAAAGATTTTCTATTGAGGAGGTAGATTTGTTTAGATTATGCTAGTAGAGCGGGAGATATTGAGCATGTGTGAAAAAGACGTCACATTAAAATTCATGTTGGCCGAACGATGCATGAACTGAATTTGGCATACAAAGCAGGGTTTGAGGAGCTGTAATAACAACATCACTTGAGATGATTTTAAAGCTACTTTGAAAGTCTAACTCTTCTTCCCTCCAAAACTCCCTCTCACTGAAAAGAATAGCCATGCCTTTTTTATTTTTGACATAGTTTTGATTTCTTTCTTTTTTCAAAACTAGGAGCACATGAGGACCAGGAAAATATGCAATTGGTGAGAAGTAAAGTAAGGTTGAAGACTTAAATAAGGAATACATAAATGAGAGGTTTGGGGATAGTTTGGGGTTGTGGTCTTTCCTTTTTTTCTTTTTTTCTTCTTTTTTTGAAAAAAGAGGAAAATTATGCCTATTGTTGTCATATGATCTTTATTATAATCCAAAATACAGGAGAACACAGAAATACATGTAGGCAAGCTAACCACATAGTACAAAGAAGTTTGGGACGGAACTGCAACAAACTTAATGATACACAGGTGATAATACTTAACCAATGAAACAAACGACAACATAACTCAAAAGTTTAGGGAAACAGGAAGGAAACAAAGCAGAATATCAAAATAAGAGTCCATAACAAACACATGACAAGTGTTTGCTTGCTCTTTTTTTTAAACACACACCCTTAACAAATTTCCCGGAAAAATTTGCTCCAGCTGGTAAACACGTAAACACCTTCAAACTTCCATTGGCAATTCACGTAATAGGTAGGTTTGGTTCTAAGGCTCCACCTTCTTTGATGTGGAAATCATCTCTTTTCCTCATGTTCAGTCTGTCAAGGTCCGATGTCCGTTAGTAAAAACCTGAACACAGACACCTGCTTTAGAGGAAAAATTTAAGTTGTACTTGAAATGAACTCAACATTGACACTGTTTTTTATGTTTAGTACTGTGAAGTAGCTTGCTTGAAAACAATCTATTGCATAAAGTGCTATATTAATAAATGTAACAGAGAGTGCCGAAGTTACGACGTCACTCTGTAGGCCAAAATGCGGAAGTGAGTTAGCATTTAGCACTCCTGGTTCCCTCGCTCTAAAGTCTATGGGATTTTTGAATGGCTAAATCGCCTGAAAAAAGGTCTGTGGTTTACAAAGCCTCTAAATATTTTCACGTTTTGATCTATGACATAGAACACACAGTTATAACCTGCTTGTGTTTTTTTTAACTTTATTGTGTCTGTGTTTTTAAAAACTTTATGCTTCAAAATGTATACAAAACGTGTAAGCTTCACAACTCTTTGTTGAACACAGATCTTATTTTTTGCGATTTTAAAATGCATAGCTTTTCGATCGAGGGAACCCATGCGCCGCTAGCTTCCGAGTTGTCCTACAAAGTGACGTCATCACTTCGGCACTTTATTCAGAGTTTGCTATGATCAGATGCTTTCTCAACTGTTGTGTTTATTTTGTTATTGAAAGGAAATTGCGCAGCACATTTGAACATAGCTATTCATCTAAATCCTGCTTTCAGTGCAGGCGGCATCAGATGTTTGCTAACAGTATACCACTGAAAAGTTCTTGAACATTTAACCTCTAAGGAAAGAACGAAAAACAACTTTGCTGTGAGTTATCGGGCCTTTAGAGAGGAGAACAAAGAGGGAAGTGGACGTTTCACAAAGAAGGTAATCTTATAAGTACACTAGTCTGTGACAAGTCGAAAAAGTTCATTCAAGATGGCGGAGAAAGCGGGAGAAATTGTATAGCCTATAACTAAATACTGAAAATGTTCAATTTAATGACAAATGGACTAGTGTACCAATATTTGTGGTTTTGTGTGCAGTTTTTTGCTTATTTGTGGTTTGTTGTTAGCTTAGCAACATGCTAACGCCAAATTCATTTTGGTGAATCCCAATTTTAGTACGTGTAAATACTGAAAATGTTCAATGTAATGACAAATGGACTAGTGTACCAATATTTGTGGTTTTGTGTGCAGTTTTTTGCTTATTTGTGGTTTGTTGTTAGCTTAGCAATATGCTAACGCCAAATTTATTTTGGTGAATCCCAATTTTAGTATGTAGTAAATACTGAAAATGTTCAATGTAATGACAAATGGACTAGTGTACCAATATTTGTGGTTTTGTGTGCAGTTTTTTGCTTATTTGTGGTTTGTTGTTAGCTTAGCAACATGCTAACGACCAAATTCATTTTGGTGCATCCCAATTTCCGTATCGTATTTATCATGCCATGTTCTTGTATGAATAGTGTGAGCCGTGTCTGAAAATTCATGTTGAATGTTCATGAGTGCACTTTTTTAGGTAGTGGAAGGTGAGGAACTATCAGACTCCAAAACTGGATGACAAAAAAACATTATAAAATGTGTAGCCCACACCAAAGTAGTGAATAGTGAATAGTTTACTTGTGACTCATCTTTTGAAATCAGCTGTGAGTGGAGTGCAAGAACAGGGATTTGTGTGATGTAGCCTACAGAGATGTTGCCTATTCAGAGTACTACTCCAAAATACACTGTACAGTACTTGTGAGATTTAATTTCACTGCTTATTTATTCTGTGAAGAACGGAAGGCAGCAAAGTAGTGCACTAGGTTTTGGAGCGGAGCATTTGTAAAGTGATGTTTAAGAAATTATCTTTTAAGTATGCATATAATGCATTGACATTCATATAAACTAAATCTACAGAGTGAAAAAAACAAAAAACAAAACATTTTTCTACAGCCATTTGGTCCATGTTATATCTACAGTATTTGGAAAACGTTTTCAGTTTTGATAGTAAAAGGTCACAACAGGCCTGAATGCCAAGTCAAAGGGATTTTCTCCAGACTGTGAAGTCTTAGGACCGTTTTGACCAGGTCAGATTTAAAATTCAGTTGAATTGCAGCACCACATTCACTGCTTGCACTGTGACAACCCTCTTCACCATGGTGGCATGTTTTATGCTCTTCCAGAAGTTTATCTAAATGTGTCAAAAAAGAGATGTCTCTGCTGAAAATATTGCTTTTTTAGAGTTTGAGTTTTTCAGAGTTCTCTTCTCAGATTCTTTTTATACTGTTACTCAAAGGAGGGTACAGTGACTTCATAATCTGGATTCTTAGGCACAGTGAAAAGAACAAGGGTGGGGAATTTAAGGCTTAGGAAATGCAGATTGATAACAGGCAGACTCTTCTAAAGCTCAGTGGAATAGGTAAACACTGCATTCAATGCACAGAGGGATTATGAAGTTCAGCTCCGTATTTTAAATGTATTTCATACAGTCTGTAATGTTTATTCATGCAGTTTGGAAAGATATCAAACCTGATCTTTGGAAATTGTCCCAGGAGGACCTGGAGAAGTCAAATAGAAAGAAGAGATTTTTGCTGATTGTGTGTTAGCAGAGGCTGAAGTGAAAAAATCTTGATCTTAAATGTATTAAAGAGGTCTTAGCATTCAGTACACCGGGTGTGGAGATGTGTGTGTGTGTGTGTGTGGCCTGGTAACCCTACATTATGGGGACAAAGATAGCTATACAGGGAAACAGCTTATAAATCATACTTAGGGATGTTGTTTTTTTTAAATGTAAAAATGCAGAAAGTTTTCTCTGATGGGTAGGTTTACTGTAAGGAGATAGACTAAACAGTTTGTACTGTATGAAAACAATTATGTCTATGGAAAATCCCCATAAAAAATGAAAAAACAAGTGTGTGTGTGTAAAACTAGGCAACCATAAACACAAGGCAGAGCTACTGCAATAACTTACTTTTAATTATTTTCATACACCTCTCCAGTCTCCACCAGCTCTTGTTTTTTAAAGGTTTCAATTATTTGTATGATCTGCTCTCTTTTAACCCTTTGGGTCCATAGACACGAACTCGTGACTTTAACACCACTGCTGGAAGTGTCACTTTACTTTCATGTGGAGATTTTTTGAATCCTCTGAAAGAAACAAATGCTTTCTGATACATGTGTGAGAGACTAATTAAGATCAGGGGGAAACAAAGGGAAATTCTGTTAAAACTGCATTGCATGTTTAATTAGGCAAAAACCTTCTGCACTGCTTTCTCTCCTCTCACATCTACACATGAGCATCACAACAGCACTCATATGAGATATGTGATCATATAATGCATGCAAATGACAGAGTTTTTGGGAGCTTCTTATAGCCTAAATGAAAAAAAAAAGTGTTTGTGTTGGTTCTCTTGGCTCTGACAGCTGGCGGTTTTGTTTGGCATGATGATGATTCAGTAACCTTAAGAGGGCGCTGTTTACCATAAAGATGGGGCGCTCTGGCTAACTCTCTGGAGGATCAAACGTCAAATTATTCTCTACGAGTCGTTGCTACGTGTGGTCAATGACGTGATTTATTATGTTATTTAAAAATAATTTAAAACGCAGTTCGTACAGACAATTACTTGAATTCAGCTCATCTACGTTTTTGAATTAAAATTAATTTAGCTATTTTTGTGTTGTTTGTGCAAGATAAATTTCTAGCATGTTACCACTCTCTGGTAAACTGTAAATGACACAATTTAAAATAAAATAAAAACGTAATACAGCAAATATGTGGGAACAAACACAGAAGAGATATTGTTACATCCACTGTAACCATAGCAACCCTGCACTCATAGCGACGTGTAATTTAAACACACACAGTGGAAGTGTTTTTATTGAGTTGTAGTAGTTGATAGCTATCACACCCACAATGTAATCAAAACCGATATATTGTCCCTGACCATTTGTTGATTACTTGAGCATCAGAGCAAGTCCAGAAATATCACATTCACAGGTCACCACACAGGTCAATATTCACAGAGGAAGACGTTGAGCTCTATAAGGAACAGTGCAGGCCATAAATCACAGTTTGTGAGGATCAGCAACTGCCACTGTGAAGGGCTTTGTACTAACACTAAAGCAGAGCAGGAAATAAAGAATTGGTGATATGAATCAGATATGAATAATATAACATTGTTAATCCCTGGGTTTGTTAGAAATCATCCCTTATACCCTCATTCACTATTCCCTACATTAATCCACTAATATAGTCCACGTGAAGGAGTGAATGAAAACGAGTGTGTGAATTTGAACACTGAGTGTGCCGGAAGGGCTGCCGTATGGTGGCCGAGAAGTGCAAAACAAATCACAATTCCAAAAACTAAATAATAATTAATAAAAGGAACTTATACCTGTATGATATTACGTTGTAGCCACATTGTAGCCACAGCGGTTTGGAAAATGAATGGATGAATGATTCAGCTGCAGACGCCATCTTCTGGTCAGATGCATTTCATTTGGCACGAACCCTCTCACAGTGCGTTATGGGTATTCTCTAGCCGTTGAGAGCCCAAGGCATCATCTAACTAACGCTTTTGACCATGAGTCAACATCCGGCATATTTAGTGTCAATATGAGGCGCAGATATATATATGGGCCAGAAGGCGCCCCCTAGTGGTCTAACCCTAACCCTACCCCACACCTAAACCTACCCATGACGGAAGCGTCATCTAACTGACGCTGAAAGGGTGCCATGTGTGTCGGATTTAGAGGCATGGTCAAAAGTGTAAGTTAGATGACACCCTACGGGCGGTCGTTCGTACTGGCAGAGTATGGCCATTGCCATACCCTAGAGTTTAGATAATACATCAGCTGATGATGATGCTCGTTAAAGATTTTAGGAGGGCTTTTTAAACCCCCTAAATTTTGTGATAATGAAGTGATTAATAACAATGAGCGCCGCTTGGTCTAAACACCTACTTCTCTCTGATTGGACGATGGATCAGGAAAAAAATTATTTTCATTATAATTGTTAATAACGTTTTTTTTTTTTTTTTGGTGTGCGCAGCTTTACAAAATCCATGAATGGATTGAATATTCCATTTGAGAGAATGCTGTTTCTGTCTGGCCTAATAAGCTGTGAGCTATCCCTATTTTCTTTCCCTCCTGACACAACGCGTTACAAGTTACCAGTGCATTGTGCATTTTGTTAATGTGAGGTATATCGTTCGGTAATGTCGTTGTTCTATGTAACGTTATGCCAGATGCCATACTCTAGGTTTTTGTGAAACGCCGCCACTGGCAATACACTCTTAGAAGAAAAGGTTCTATATAGAACCTTAAAAGGTTCTATCAGCGCTATGTATTTGGAACCCCTGAAAGGTTCTCTACAGAGCCCTTTTTTAAAGGTTCAATAATAAGAACCCTTAGGGTTCTTTGTAACCGGGAAAAAGGTTCTATATGGAACCTTTTGGGTTCATTCATTATTTGTTTTGTCCTTTCCTGGATTAAATATTTCAAAGAGTGCCATTTCAGTTTTTCTCCTCCAAAAATCAGCATGATTAAAATGAACAGTTTAATAAACAATAATTTAATTACAACTACACAATGTTGCAGAATAATGTAATATATTAATGAATAATAGCCTATAAAGAACCTTTGTGCCAAAAGGCTTCTTTCTTGTCATTATAGAACCTTTTTAGCATAAAAGGTTCTTTGGTGTTGAGTAAAGAACCCTATGCTTCATATATAGAACACCAATGAACCCTCTTTTCTAAGAGTGTAGGATGAGAATGCGTTGGCATTCATTATTGCAGTGCATTGGGGTATTGAATGAGTGCACTTGATAACATCCACTATGTTTTCAGACACCACAAATGGTGAATACAGTTTTGGTTAATTATTGGTTGATTGACTTGGGGGAGAATGTATTATTTTTACATTACATAGTTAATGTAAAAATATAATGTCTGCTTAATAGTCTGCTTACTATTAGATCCACTACTCTTTCATTTGTAACCAAGCCACGACAATACCGTATCATAGTAACATTAATATGAGGCTATAAAGTATATGAAAACAATCACCATCTGAAACTAGATGCTTCTATTATTTTGATATATTCTGAATATTTTTCATATTTCAAGTCTCATTTCTCATTTAATAACTTTTTGCAAATGGCAAAACACATTTCCACCCTTCATGAGGATTGCTTTTCCTTTCCATAGACCAGTAGGGTCAAGTGGAATGTCAGGTTGGTCTGGGATTTCAATTAATAGATTTGCATAACTTAATGCAGTCTGTTTGGTGCTGTTACAGCTGAGAAAATCATTTTATAATGGATCAAGATGATTGTGACCTCTTCAGAGAGGTTGGGGAGAAATATAGAAAGATGTGGGGAAGGTTGGACAAATCTGAGTTTTAATTCTTTTAGGTCCACATGTGCCTCTCTATAAACAGAAAACTGAATTGCCTCATGCATGAGAATGTGTAATATGTTTGTGAGAGCGCAAGAGGGGTGACCTTAGAAGTAAGTGTTTCATTTCTGGCCCACAGATTAACTCTTTATTTATTTATATTTTATTTTTTGCTCTACACCAATTGAACCAAAGATCTTTTGTGGCCTTCTCAGCCCAGTGGATATAAGAAGGACCTGGAGGAAAATAATAATCAGCATTTCCCATTCACCAGATTATAAAGCTCTCCAAGCTACGTTTATTCTGTTATTCTTTCCTATGGATATTGCAGATATTGCAAAGATCACAATAATAAAAAAAACATTTACTGTGTGTCATTTTTTATTGTGGGTTTACGTGTTTATATTTATTTGCTTCAGGGGACTGGGGATATATTGCCAGTACAGTGGTCAATATTTCACTGAAATTTCCATTCTTATTATCTATGAATTAAAAATGACACACTGTAGGGGAGAAAGTCAGTAGAGAAATGAAGTAGAGTACGGTTTTAAACAAAAAAGGTGTCTTTTAAAGAAGTAGCCTATCTTTATTCTGACCAAGCTGTGTTTAATGATAAGAAAACAGTAAAATCAGCAATATTGTGAAATAATATCACCATTTATAAGAACTGTTTTCTATTTAAATAGTTATAAAATGTAATTTTGTCCTGTGAAGTTGAGTTTTCTCTCTTTGCTTCAGTCTTCAGGGTCACATGATCATTCAGAAATCATTCTAATGCTGATTTGATGCACACAAAAAAATATCATTAGTTATTATAACCGATGTTGAAAACGGTTGTGATGCTTAATACCTCTGTGGAAAGTATGTATAGTATCTAAAAAGTTCTATTTTTTAACTTCTAAAACTTAAAAAAGTAGGCCTGTCAACGTCAATGCGATTAATCACGATTAATGACATCCAAAATTAAACTTTGTGTTTACATAATATATGTGTTCGTAGAGTGTATAATTATTTTGTATATATAAATACACACATGCATGTATATTTTTAAGAAAAATGTGTTCTTAATATATCAAATATTTATACACAATATTAATTATGTATAAATACATATAAAGTATATACATGCAGATATTTCTTAAATATATACAAGCATGTGTGTGTATTTATATATACAAAATAATTATACACACTACGCACACATATATTATGTAAACACAAACTTTTATTTTGGATGCGATTAATCGCGATTAACGTTGCCAGCCCTAATATATATATATATATATATATATATATATATATATATATATACTGTATATATATATATATTATAAAAAATATTTGTTCCTTAAATATGCATGTTTACAGTATGTAGGCCTATATATATATATATATATATATATATATATATATATATATATATATATACAAAATAATTATACACAGTGCACCCACATATATTATGTAAACACAAACTTTTATTTTGGATGCAGTTAATCGTGATTAATTGTTTGACAGCCCTAAAAAAAGATTAAATTGCAATTTCACTGTAACATGTATGTTCTGTTTTGGTTCAGTTTTCCATGTCATCTATGTTTGTTAATTAGTTCTATGCACCTGATTACTCCCCTTGCTTTTAAAGGGATAGTTCCCAAAAAATTCTGTCATCATTTACTCACCATCAATTTGTTCCAATCCTGTATGAGTTTTTTTCTTCTGCTGAACACAAAATAAGATATTTTGAAGAATGTCAGTAACCCAACAGTTCATGGACCCCATTGACCTCCATAGTATTTTTCTTCCAGACTATGAAAGTCAGTGGGCTCCATCAACTGTTTGGTTACACATAATCATAAACATATATTTTGTGTTCAGTAAAAGAAAGAAACTCATACAGGTTTGAAACAACCTGAGGGTGAGTTAATGATGACAGAATTTTTGGTGGGAACTATCCCTTTGTCCGGTATGGCATAGTTATGATACTATTGAAGACTGCTTTTGTTATCCACTGTAATCATGGGCTTACTACTAAACACAGAGCCAGACATAAATGTATGTGATAATATAATGCGTTGAACAATCTAGTAAATTAGCTATTGTTTCACTTTGCAGCCTGATTTAAATTCACAGTAAAAAGAGGGCATGTCTGGGGAACATTTCAGCTGGGGACGTTGACATCCATTTTTCATAGCATCAAACATTCTTGATTATTATGCACCATTTTCCTTTCTCCTGATATGGTGGCAGCCTGTTTAATATGACTCACTGCCATGGTTCAACACCACTAAATCAAGAAGAAGATGATTTAACCATTTCTTTTCCTATTATGATACACCTAATTAATTGCATAAAGGCCCCCTTTGCCGATAGACGTAATTACTGCCTATTTTCTACACCTTCAGTGATAGTCGGAAATGTGCACAAAAAAAATCAGTTTTATGTGACAAGGTGCTAATTTGGTCTATTAGGCACAGGTGCAAGCATACGTGTTCCTGCAATTCTCCCGGTGAATATAACTCCTTGGTAACACTCAGGCGATGTTTCAGAGTGTGAGAAACCTTATGTGATTCTAACGCATGTCTATTTTAGTTGATGAAGAGTCAGAGAAGAAAGATGAAAGTCAATGGCATTGGGAACATTTAAGACTGAAGGACCGTTTGCATTCGCATATGCAGAGATGACAGGTGCGAGACAAGGGTGGAAAATAATACCATCCCACTAAAGGCTAAAACAATGGGAGAAAGTGCCTTTCAGCTTGAATAAGAAGATATAGAATGACAGAGGTACATTGATGTCTAAGGGAAAGATTATTTGCAGTGTTGCATCAGACTCCTGGAGCATTAGATATGAGGCTGTGTTTCTCCATGTTCTTTAATCCTTTCAGTAATGCTAGATTTAGCTTACATTGCATAGCTCTGTCACAAACATTTCCCCCCTTCGCCGTCTTTTGTTTCAGTGGTGTGTCCTTACACATGCAGACATATGGCATTCATTATTTGAAATTATTCAGCTCGCCAGCATTAACTGGAGAAATATTCCGGTATGCAGCTTCTCTATGGCTACACATGTGAGGTGGAAAGTGAGGTCGCAGTTAACTTTTTGGATGATATTTAGCATTGCTAAAGTCTTAATGTTAACTTTTAGTTGACTCTTAAAGGAAGCCAGATAATATGTAGGTGGTTAACGACATCCTACTAAACGACTGCGGATTTGATTCCTTCCAGACGTGATCTGAATGATGCATCTGCTTGCTTTTATGCTGGCTCTAACTGAGTGTTTCTTCAACATTTCTTCTATATAAGCAACTGGATTTCACTCTCACATTCTGTCTTCATGAGTAAGTGAGATTATTTTGTATTCACCTTGACAAGACAAAGAGGAAAGCAAAAAAGAATGATGGCACCCTGTATTCCGCATCATTCTAAAGCTGATTATCTATTGAACTTGTTATTGAATAAGTCCATTTTGATTCACATTGGCTGCACATGGAGGCATGACGGGCTGGAATCTATGAGCAAGCAAGTGGCAACATTGATTCCAGACTGAAATATGTTTGGTGGTTTTAAGTAGAATCTCTAAAAGTGCTCAATTTACACAAACCAAACAAGGTGCAGTATATCTATCAAAAGTTTAAGGTCAAATAATGTTTTTTGTTTGTTTGTTTGTTTTACTTTTTATTCATCAAGGATGCATTCCCAGGTGAAAAAGACGTCCAATTAAGTGATATAATGATATACAATACAAATATAATGTAATGCATTTTTAATACACTTAATTGGACGTCTTTTTCACCTGGGTTAAATTGATCAAAACATTAAATACATGATTATACAAAATAAAAATAAATAGAAAAAAATGCTCTTTTAAATGCTCTTAGTTCTTTTAAATGTTCTATCCATCAGGATAGAGGATTATTAGGAACACCATGCTAATACTGATGACCCCCTTTCGCCTTAATTCTACGTGGCATTGATTCAACAAGGTGCTGAAAGCATTCTTTAGAAATGTTGGCCCATATTGATAGGATAGCATCTTGCAGTTGATGGAGATTTGTGGGATGCACATCCAGGGCACGAAGCTCCTGTTCCACCACATCCCAAAGATGCTCTATTGGGTTGAGATCTGGTGACTGTGGAGGCCATTTAGTACAGTGAACTCATTGTCATGTTCAAAAATCTTTTTTAAATGATTCGAGCTTTGTGACATGGCGCATTATCCTGCTGGAAGTAGCCATCAAAGGATGAGTACATGGTGGCCATAAAGGGATGGACATGGTCAGAAACAATGCTCAGGTAGGCCGTGGCATTTAAATGATGCCCACTTGGCGCTAAGGGGCCTAAAGTGTGCCAAGAAAACAACCCTCACACCATTACACCACCACCAGCCTGCACAGTGGTAACAAGGCATGACAGATCCATGTTCTCATTCTGTTCACGCCAAATTCTGACTCTACCATCTGAATGTCTCAACAGACATCGAGACTCATCAGACCAGGCAACATTTTTCCAGTCTTCAACTCTCTAATTTTGTTAAGCTCTTGCAAATTGTAGCCTCTTTTTCCTATTTGTAGTAGAGATGAGTGGTACCCGGTGGGGTCTTCTGCTGTTGTTGCCCATCCGCCTCAAGGTTGTGTGTGTTGTGGCTTCACAAATGCTTTGCTGCATACCTCGGTTGTAACGAGTGGTTGTTTTAGTCAAAGTTGCCCTTCTATCAGCTTGAATCAGTTCGGCCCATTCTCCTCTGACCTTTAGCATCAACAAGGCATTTTCGCCCACAGAACTGCCACATACTGGATGTTTTTCCCTTTCACACTGTTCATTGTAAACCCTAGAAATGGTTGTGCATTAAAAAATCCCAGTTACTGAGCAGATTGTGAATACTCAGACCGGCTCGTCTCGTGGACGAACAATTATTCCACGCTCAAAATTGCTTAAATCACCTTTCTTTACCATTCTGATATTCAGTTTGGAGTTCAGGAGATTGTCTTGACCAGGACCACATCCCTAAATGCATTGAAGCAACTGCCATGTGATTGGTTGATTAGATAATTGTATTAATGAGAAATTGAACAGGTCCTTTTAGGTGAGTGTATGTATGTGTGTATATATGTGTGTGTGTATATATGTGTGTGTATGTATATATATATATATATATATATATATACACCGTGCCATTTTGTTGGCCTTGCACATAATTGTTTTTACATAATCAAATGATGTAAAGACATCACATTGTGAAGATATTTTACTGAAACTTGTTCTTCATCACATATCATGTTCAATGACAATTGTTATATGTTAATGTATTCAACTAACAACTGTTTTTTTTAACTGAACTCATTTTTTATACAATCTGCCATTTCAATAAAAAATATAACCTTTATAGCCCTTTCAAAGCATCGTTCTTTATGAAACCTTATGAAAAGTGTTAGCAGCATTTTTCTTAAAGAGTGTAGGCAATAGCCTCTATACTGTGCAGTATTCAGAAAGCAGTAGGCCTAGTGTTCCACAGCCAATGAAAACACAAAAACCACCTGGCTTTATATAGTCAACCCTCATTCTTTGTAGTGTCCTATCCCCCCTACCATGTGGTTAATTAAGCCATTTCCCGTTGAATGGGCAATCCCAGGAAGGATTGGATGCTGGTTCGCCTTAAAACGCCACATAACTGGAAATTAAAGGGGAAAATCTAATGTTTCAGTGGGAAGTCTTCGGTGACGAAGACCCCCCATTGCAACTCCTCAGCTTGGACATGTTGTACAGACACATTGATTTGCTCTCGCTGTATCTGCCGAACAGTGGGAATGCATTTACACCAGGCCATGGATCTGCAGGGGTCAGGTCTAGACAAGCAGCCATGCAGACCTACCATACATGTCAATCACACCTTCCATTATAGATTCTCTGGATGATAATGCAACCTCTCAAACACGCAACACATAAGCTCCATTTTATGGACATTTCTTATGGTTTCGTTTGAGATGCACCACATTAAATTTGAGATTGCATTTGCTTATCAGCTGACACTTATCGCTCTTGAGTGTTTTTTGTTAAGGCAGGTGTAAGTCATCTGACTTGCACATTTATTCAGCGGTATTGACATGGCCGTTTGATAATACTGTAAAGTGGTAGCGATATTGCATATCCAGCAAATGTAAACACATTGCTTGCCAATGGCAAATAGGCTACACTGGTAATTTGCATACAAATGGGAGGTCAAATTTACATATCATGTCTAAAAGCAGCCTATTATGACACTCAGTCCATGGGAAATGTCTCTGAATGAAATTACACGGATCATTTTCAGTGACTTCTGATACCAATAAAAATAACTGCTTTTGAATTATTATATCTGTTTGACATCATTCACATAGTCAATCTAATACTATACATGACATGCCTTGTGTGCAAATGTTTTATTAGTAATTGCTTTGTGTATGAATGCTCTCTGAATAATCTCTCCGCCTCAAAGGTAAGTGCTTTAAATATATAGTAAAAATATAATACTTAAATAAAGTAGCTTGGTTATTGTCAGATGGTATATAAGAGAGGCAACAACAGCATAAAATAGTATTCTTTAAAATTTAGGGGCCAACTTTATATTAAAATATACTTTCTTTGTCCCTGATAGGGAAATTTGTAAAGGACCCAATAGCCAGCATTTTGACTGAACATGATGCATTTACACAAAATATGCATACACACGATACAAACTAGTTTTTAAAACCTGTTCGGATTATAATGGAGAGTTCTAAACCTTCTTTCATGTGCCAAGAATTCATGACCGGGATAGAGTACATGAGACGGGTCACTTAAAATCCCTTTAGTCTCATTTAATGTATAATACAGTCTGAATAATGGGATAATCTTTCAGTCCAATCATTTTCATAAGAGTTTAAACAATACATAGTATCATTGATTTAGAATTTACAGAAAGATTACCATACCAAGTGGACAAGCCATATCTGGTTACAATTAGTACGAGTGTTGAAAAAAAGGAACATCATTTTTCTATCATCTCCATAAAACCACAATCTTAATTAAATAGAAAAGATTATTAGGTGGAATATTAGGTGTCTTTACTAACATTTAAATTAATTATTTGATACAATGTACTTACTGTGTACATCCATGTTTTTAAATTGAAGTATTTTATGCATGTAAAATTAAATTCATGCAAAGCTGGATTTTTTTTATTCTCTTTTTGTGTTCCACAGAGAGAAAAAAATCACAGTTTAGAATGATAACGAATAATCTCAGAATTTAAAATATATCTTTAAGCACAGCAATTAACCCCAGTGAACTGTCCGGTAATTAAACATATGATGCTTTTTTTTTTATATGCAAGCTTTTACATGTATACAAAATTAGACCAGATCTTATTTCTATAAGAAGCACTATCTAATCCTGTAATCCTAAAAAGCATCGCCCTATAACACTAACCTTTACTTTAATGTTTTGCTTATTGAGTGTAATGAAGACAGAGTTAGCATTAGTGGAGCAGACCAGAGGAAAAGGCCATTTTTTGGTTTTATTAACAGGAGAAGGTGCTATTTGACTGATGTAAAGAAATGAGTGATAGGAAGAAACAGAAGAAATCTTTTCAACCATCTCACTCCAGCAAATAAACGAGGGCTGTGTTTATAATGGAAACACAATGGAATGGAAATTGTTTTTGTAGAATACTATTATCTCGGGATCGTGGCTTGTTTTGGATCTAAAAATAAAATGTGCTGATGGTGTAATCATATGCAAAGCCCCTAAAGAACGAAGAATCACTGCAGAAAAAACAGGCTGCTCAATTAATTGATTTGCACAATTAAAACACGTAGCCCGGCTCCTTGCACCTCGTATTGTAATAACTAACTCTTGCATAACATCAAGGTTCAATAAAATATTGTAAGCTCCAGGTGCAACCGCCCCAGGTGTCTAACGATTATCATTGATTTTTCTTTCATGAAATCTTTTTCTCAAGCTAATATTATGTCTGCATTACATATTATTTCATTGGACACATTTTAATTATTCAACACCAACCTCCAAGTTTTCTGCATTCACTTCGGGGTCTCATTAGCAATTGAAAGTTTTTCAAGTGAAAGTTTTATTTCATGACCCAGAAAACAGATATTATATGTGTTACAATGTTTATCGCTTATGAGGAGTGAGTGTGTTTCCCTTTTCCCATTATTTCTCTCCAGCAGTGATAAACACACATACAGATGGACAGAAGGATGGATAAAACCATGGGTGAATGGATAGATAGATGAATAAATCTGAAAATTACTATTAATAATATGCGTCTTCGATCTGGCATTTTAGATAAATATCTCTTGTCCTGAGAATTTGTTTCAGCTATCCTAATTAAATATTTGACACTTGTCTTATAGTTCAGGTAGCCATTGACTTACATAGTATTTTTCCCCTATGTAAGTCAATGGCTAACGTAAGCTGTCAAAACGATTTCTTTTGAGTTTAACAGAAGAAGAAACTAGCTCATACACAAATATTAAGATCAGTACTAGTGTGCAATTCCAAATTCAGCCACAGAAACAAATATCATAGGCCTATACTATACTTGATAGCAAATTAAAGTAGGCCATTGAATTATTTGACATAACCCCAGTCTCAAAGACTAGGCTTAAAGGGTTAGTTCACTTTGAAATACATTTTAGTATGTTTTAGCTTACCTCAAGGGCATCCAAGATTTTTGGATCCTGCTTAGACCAATTTTGATATTTTTAGGTCAAACCGTTCTTGTCTGTCAGTCATATAATGCAGGTCTATGGTCACCACCTCAAAGAGCATGCACAGAGAAGTCCAAATTAAACATGATTTAATGACTGGTAAATGTAAGTACACACTGATGGCCTAAGACGCGAAATGAGCGGTTTGTGTGAGAAAACGAACAATGTTTATATCGTTTTTACCTTTTGTAACCACAGCCACATCCAAGTGATTGCAAGCGCCGGAAGTGATCTCTCGTGCGAGTATGTCACTCATTGTTTACACAGAGATTTCAGAAGTGTTACCCTTCACTGTGAAGATCTAAACATATTTAGATATACAGGAAATTGCAAATGGAAGACGTGTTTAATTTGGACTTCTCTGTGCATGCTCTTTGAGGTGGTGACCATAGACCTTCATTATATGACTGACAGACAAGAACGGTTTGACCTAAAAATATCAAAATTGAAAAAACTGCGGAAACAAAGACACCTACATCTTGGATGCCCTTGAGGTAAGATAGAACATACCAAAAATGAATTTCAAAGTGAACTATCTCTAAGCCTATCCCAGGCTAAAATGTATGTTTGAGCTGTTTTAACCGAAAGCAACTTGCACTGACATTTCTTATGCTAGCCATTGTTTTGTCTCCAGATGCACACCACTAATGCTTTTTTTTCTAAGGCATGCATAAAAGCTACTTAAATAGAACGAAGGCCTATAGTTCTGGCTTAATGGCTTGCTTAACCAAGCCCTGTTTGTGAAACCAGTCCTAAATTGCACACCCCAAGATAGCACACAATTGTGAGTATACAAAAAAGAAAAGAAAGAAGAAAATACATTTTATTCATGGCTCACTGGTGACTATTCTGATTGACAAAATTATGATGCTGTCAACACCCCTAATGTTGATCAAGTCTGAGAGAGAATTAAAGCAAATCATTTTTGAATGTAGATTTTGGCTCAGGCATTTCTGAAAGATCAAACCAACATTTGAGATGAGTTCTAGAATTTATGCACATATTGACGTATCCCAAAATACGCATAAAAACAGGTGAATGGATATTGTGCCACAATAGGAGAAGTTATTTTGATTGAAGATTACGATTGCAAAAAAATAAATAAATAATGATGTCACATGTATAATAAATACTGAAATATTCATAAAAAATATTTCATGGTGACTTTAACATGGTGTAATCAGGACCTATAGTAGGCCTAATTATTTTTATTTTTTAATTTTTTTACCCATGCTGTTTGTTTATTTATTTTGTTCAGCAAGACCTATTTTATTTATTCATTTATTATTTATTTTAAGAAATAAAACGCCGGAGCATTCTGCGCAGGCTCAACGACGTAGATGTCACGTGAGCAAACTAACTGACAGTAGCTGTGCCTACACAAATTTTAATCGTGCACAGAGACAGCGAAGCGCGACCTGGAGCAACTTTTTGTAAGTATTCTGATTAATTATTTTGTCATTTTGCATCTATCCATGCCATTGGCTGACTTTAAGACAGTAAAAGATTGCCTGCAAGGCTGTGCGAGCTTCTCCTCCTGTGTATACGGTAACTTCTCCACTGCGCCACGGACAGTCGAGTGGTTATGACGCAATTTTTAGCCTATTTTTACAAGAACGGCTTCTACGGGGCCATAACGTAACATACAAAGTAATGGAGCCTTTTATACATTGCTGTGTTTCTTTAGAAATAAATAATGGACAAATGGAGTCTTTGGACGCCTCAAATGTAAAGTTATTCGCTGTCAAAGTGACGCCAAAATGAATGGGAGTCAATGGGATGCTAACAGCAGGAGATAGCCCGCTACAATGGCGGCCCCTTGAGGCAGCTTCAGCTTCCGCCTGATGGATTACCCCCTTGGTTTTCACCGACGTCACGTTCTGGGCGGTAACCCGGATGAGCGGCCATTATGGAGGCACTCGGATGTAAACAATAGCAACGACTGCACTGGTACAACTGAACACATTGTTACACTAAAAAAAGTCTGTGGTAAGATGCGAACTCATATAGAGGAGGACCTTATTCATTTGCATAAAGATGGGCATCGGCCAGCTTTTTGACGCGCTGCATTTTTTCAAATGTCAGCGCCGCCTGGATGCTTTGCGGAAATACGTAACATGAACGCGCTTGACGTCACATCCGCAGACAGCGCGGGAAAAGTCCGACCCGACAGAAAATAGGAAAAATAGGATACAGGCTTATAGCTGCACCCACTGTGAGCGGACAAGGTGTCATTATGCTCATCAGGAGATGTTTGAGTCATAATTGGTAAAATAAAAAGGCTATTTTCATGTTTATTTTGGGAAAAGCTGCATATAGCCTCTTTAACTTTAGAAACAGCACAGTGTTGTAGTGATACAGGCAAATATGTGAAATGTGTTCATAAGGCATTATTACAATAGTTAGCATAGCGTGATGAGTGTCCTACAGTGGTCCACGAGCAGATGTGTTCTGGCCCTTTAATAAAGTTGTGTGGCCCCGCTCTTGTATGTTGGGATAATCACTGCTGGAAGCTGCTCGGGAACTTTAGGAATGGCGCAACACCATCCGGGCAAAATACTGATGCAAACGCCATCCACACATGTTCAGTGTCTTCAGCAAATTCTCGTTGATCATCGATAAAGTGGGAGATTGTATAAAGACAGCGTGACTGCATGATTTGTGAGGGTATTCAACAACACTGCGACAAAGTTTTTTGCCGCTAACCTTCTCGCCTACTACCATAATATGCCAAGTAAGTGCAAAATAGGTTTGATATGAAATCGAAATACACGCACGCGTAATTTATACGTGTTTAACGTTTGATTTCGGCGCATTTTTCACATTTTAAGAGTTTGCGGTGAGTTTACAAAGTAAAAGTGTTGCCCTCAGAGCTAACCGTTAGCCATCTGGGTTCAGTAAGTCAACGGGACACTACTAACCACTCTCATCTCTAGCTGTAATAATAAAACCAGCCCAAAAAATGTATTTACATCGAAGTGCACCGACTCTGTTTAACTGCCCACCAGCTGTTGCTATTCAACGCACTGTACTATCCATGCTGTTTTATTAAACAGTTTAGTAAACACTGCTTTCTAGTTAGTAAACATCTTACTAAAACATCTGATTTTATTTGTTTTACCCTTACAATATTTGTTTTTCTTTCTATATGTTTGAAGCAGTAAAATTTGATGCAGAAAAGCAGTGTGCAGCCTGACTGAAGGCACACGCACACACACCTGCTGCTGGAGTTTGTTTAGGGACACATCTGGATTCATCATTCCCTTTCTGGATTAAAAATGAAAGTGACAGTGAGTTTTGGAAGGACTGGTGTTGTTGTCCCATGTAAGGAAGGCTGGACAGTACGAGATCTCATTCAGCAAGCCACCCAGAGATACAGAAAGCTACTTGAGCAGGTGAGTGACACATTATAATGAGGTATAAAGAGATGGCCGGATTTGCTTATTTTAATGAAACACAAAAGGAGGTAACACTTTACAATAAGGTTCATTATTTAACATTAGTTTATGTATTAACTAACCATGAGCAATACATTTGTTACAGTATTTGTTCATCTTCATTGATGTTAGTTAATAATAATAAAGCTGTTAATTGTTTGTTCGTGTTAGTTCACAACGCATTAACAAATGTTAACAAGATTTTAATAAAGTATTAGTGAATATTGAAATTAACGTTTACAAAGATTAATAAATGCTGTATAAGTGCTGTTCATGTAGTTAACTAATGAACCTTATTGTAAAGTGTTACCCAAAAGGAGATGAAGAGACCAAGTTTGAGGTTGCTTAAAGGGATACTCCACTCAAAAATGAAAATTCCGTCATTATTTACTCACCCTACCTGTATGAGTTTCTTTCTTCATCTGAACACAAAGGAAGATATTTTGAAGAACGTTTGGAACTTTGGTACCATTGACTTTCAATAGTATATTTTTTTTCTACTATGGAAGTCAATGGTGCCAAACAACTGTTTGGTTCCAATCATTCTTCAAAATATTGAGTATCCCTTTAAATAAGATTTTTGGAGTACAGCAGAGTCCAAGGATAACCAAAAATATACATCATTATAAAAAATGAAATGTTTTTGAAAGAAGGCTCTTATGCTCACTAAGGCTGCATTTAAAAAATGAATAAATAAATAAATAAATAAATCTAATTTTGAAATATTATTAATATTTAAAAAAAACTGTTTTCTACTTTAATATATTTAAATCTATTTTAGAATGTTAAGTATTATGTTTCATATTATATATATATATATATATATATATATATATATATATATATATATATATATATATATATATAAATGGTATAACAGTTTTTACTGTCAATTTGAATCAATTTACTGCATCCTTTCTAAGTATTGATTACTTTCAAAAAAGTCCAGCTTGTTCATTAAAGGGCTGTTTACACTGACACCATTCTCAACCAAAAACGTAAAACTTTTTCTGCAATTTGGCAGTTTGGAGGCCTGTGAAAACGATGACTTCATGCGCATATGTATTGCATGTTCAGTCTATAGGCATGTAGTGTTTCTACAAAGCGGCATTGCCAACTTCTGGCCTTGCATGAATAATGCAGCGTTTTAGTCATTTTCGATGGATCCGTGTGAACTGGGATTGTCTTGACAATGTCTGTACTCTGTTTTTAGTACATCATTATTGGGCTGCTCGATTATGGCAACAATCATAGTCATGATAATTTTGGTGAATATTGAAATCGCAAATATTTAACACGGTTATTGGTGGGTGATATGATCAAACTCTTATTTCATGAAATGAGTAATTTGAAATATCATTGAAACTTCACAATTATTGGTACTTCAGCAAAAATTAATACTAAGTTAATGTAAGAAAAATCCTCCTCAAAACCGTTACAAAAGACTATTAAACAGTCAGCAATAATTTAAGAGCAAATAAACTAATTACGGTACAAAACCCCCCCAGCAAAAAATACAACAGAACAAAAATACAAATTAAACAAACAGTGCTTTTGGTTTTTCAGGTAGTTGGTAGTATTCAGAAGTGATGCAGCAGCTGCACAATAATCGTTTTACTTCATAATCGTTATACAACGAAATCGAAATACGATTAATTGCACAGCCCTACCATCATTGTCATGTAAACATACCCTAAAATGGCTAACCATCTCGAATACTGAATAAAAAGAAATGGCAAAGAATGACATGAGTAAATGATGACAGAAGATTAATTTTTAGGTGAACTAGTCCTTCAGGCCTAAAGTGTTTTGTTCCACATCTTGTTCATCTTTATAAAGGTTAATAAAATTCTGTGATTTGCTAATTAAGCCTTACTTTAACAGTAGGCTACAGCACAGTGGGATTAGCACATGCTACTTTATTGTAATTTTTTATATTTGGTTTTACATTTAATTAGAGGATGATCAAAAATGTATGCTTTATCTTATGGGATTGAGTGAACTGTAAAGACCTCATTCATTAATTTTAAACCTGTTAGTCACGTGCTCTGAGCCTGATGGGAGCTGAAATGTCGACCTTCACTCTTATTATTGTAAAATTTAAAAAGGGTTCATAAGTGCCTTTCTCTGATGACGGGAATCCGCAAAACTGATTTTATGAAGTCGGGTGCAGATGCGCCATGTCCAATTTTTTCTATGTGATAAATGCTAATCAGAGTTAAAACGTGTCAGGCGTTCTCTCCCCTGAGCGCTGACCCTCTGCCCCCTCATCAGATGTCTCCTTCATTGCTGCTTGAGCTTCATTATTTAAATAGTACATCAGTTTGAGTGGCACCCATTTTCGCCGGCTCCCACGAATCTCCCCCTGGGCTGATGCAGACGTGGATTCGGCCCTCTCCCGGAGCATTAGGGTTTAGATGGGCTTCTAATAAACAACAGGCTTTTCATCCTGCATCGCTCCAGGAGTCGCTGGGCCCAAATGAGCCCGTAGATTGCTGTGCGACTTCCTCGCCTTACAATTTACTGTGTTATTGCTTTGTCTTTAGAATGGTCAATTTGACTGATGGCAGCCGCTCTTCGCGTTTTGTTCCGAAGCTGGTTTAGTGATCAAACCCGGGGTGGCGGTGGCCTCGTACTGCATATTGCCCCGTAATATCATGCGATGGATTTGGCAGGTCAGGGCTCTGACAAGAGATTGCCAGTTGGATGGAGGTATTGCTTGGTTTTAGTAGGCAATCGATGTGCGAGATCTTATCAGGAGTTTACTCTTAGGGGCCACTGCGTGTCGAGCTAAGCTCAGGCGATTTTTATTTTATTTCGGATGGGCACGTCCTTTCTCTCAGACATGTATATGTTCGTGCCTAGACTTTATTTCTGTGTTTGTTATTCCCGTCAGCTCAGTGTTATTGGCTGTTAGTCTCAGGGGAATAGAAGCGTGGGCTCAGTGACGCACACGAGGCCTCGAGTGAGGATGGATGGAGCTCTTTGAGGGATCCTGATTGGCTGCTGTCTCTAGGGCCTCATTTCCAGGCCAGGGTGAATGTCTGTTGTTTGGCCCCTGCAGAGTTTCTTTGATCTGGCCGGTAGTCGGTTGAGGGTCACGAAAAGTTTTAAATAGGCTGGGCGATATGGCCAAAAAACATTATCACGATAATCTTTTTTTATATCAGTCGATATCGATAATTATCACGATATAGGTCAAATCTTTATTTCTTTCAAGTTTAAAGGCAGATTTTTGCTCCTAAGTGAAAGTTGTATAAACCAGAGCGTTAATTGTGTTTTTAAACTACTATGTTCATTAACAAAAGCAGTAACATCTGTTGTTTTTTTTTTAAATGTAACAACCATATTTTTATTTGGTAAAAAGTAATATTCTGACTGTTTGAGTTGTATTAATTAACCATTGGTCATCCAGTCTCATGCATTTAGATCATGATAACCACAGATAAAATCAGGCATAGCCTATAACTTAGCACCTCACTATCATGGCATAACTTTGTTTTCTGTGGTATTTGTATGAAAACCAGTAGCCTAACAGTTAAATACATTATTAAATACTGTACTTATATTCCATTAGTCATTTAATACATTGTCTACATTAATAATATTATACAATTCAATATATATATATATCCCACATTTCATGGTGCAGTTAATATTACTAGGCTAACCTTACAGTAAATCCATTGATAGGCTAAATGGATTCAGTATCAATTCAGATTCTGCACGCAGTGTTTCTCCTTTTTGTCAGCAGTGTTTCATCTGCATTTAAACTGGTTTAAACTTGACATTTGTTATCTTCACTGAACTCAAGCGCTTCTCACTGGATCTTGTGAGGGAGACGATCAGAGTGCGAGTGTGCGTGAGCTCGCGCTGCACTCAGTGCGCTGCCGTTTGGACTTTGAGCCGAGCGGATAAATGCTCCGTGTGGCGCACGCGGTTCAAATGAGTTTCGTTCCGCTTTTGGCGCATAAACATTATCGAACATTTATCGACCTCTTGATATCGTTTTATCGAGAAAAATTATATCGCGATAATTATCGTTATCGTTTTATCGCCCAGCCCTAGTTTTAAATATTAGGGTTGGGCATTGACGCAAATTTCACAATTCGATCAATTTCCGAATTTTTTTTTTCAGCCTCACGCAAAACCCGTTCGTGTGGATTCCTATCTAGAATGACTGGATTTCAACTGCGAAATCTCACTGAGAAACTTTACATGTGAAAGCAGTCAGTGACATTATGCATATTTTGTTGGTCTGGATTAGGGCTGAAACGTCGCATTGATGATCATTTACATCAGTTACATAAATTAGTCAATTTGAGTGAAATGCGTTGACTTGTCGTGCTGTTTATGTTCCACATTGATGTCGGCTCCGGGAATGCTGAAAATCGGCTGTTATTACAAAAATATCTGGCCCACCACGATGTCAATAATTGTAAAACATCATGGTTTTATGGACACCGCCATGCTTGATTCTGTCGGTATCATTACAAGGCTTGACATTAACTCCTTCGGACAAGTAAATTTATGTTTCACTTGTCCATGCACAAAAGATTTGTAATTTTATCTAGGGCTGCACGATTTGGGGAAAATGTCATATTGCGATTATTGAGGTCAATATTGCGGTTGTGATATGCGATTGCGATATAATAAACAAATGGTTTCATGAGTCAACTTGTTTGGTTCTAAACCAAATGCACACACAGATTAGTGATAATTCTGAAATTAGCAATAACCACTAAATGATTGATAACACCTATAATGATCAATAAGCCATTGATGTCTGGATAAAAATTAACTGTCTAACAGGTAGTACATACAGTATACAAAAATGGAATAAAGTTATCAAACAGTCTGCGCTGCATAAATTATATATAGACTACTCCTTATTAAAGCTACACAAGTTCTTTAGTCAAAAGCAGTGAGTAATTTTCTCTGTTTCCTTTGTTCTTTCATTAACTTTACTGACGGAACGCTTTATTGGTAGCTGGCCCTTTAAGAGCATCTGCTGTGGACAGAGACACGGATATCACACGCGCTTCATTCTCTCACGAGTCACAACTCTTTATGTCCATCATAAGACTGCTTTTATGTTATGAAGATACTCGACAAATGACATTTTGGCTTAATTGTGTGTGTTGTCGATGTTCGTTCAAGCGCGAAAGAGAACTTCTGGCGCGGTGGGAAAATAACCAATAGATTCATCGATTGAAAAATAATTGTTAGTTCCAGCTCTAGTCTGGATCTATTAAGCTATGTTCACACCGCAAGCCTAGTGGTCAAGCCTTATTGTTGACATCCGTTTTTTTTTTTTTTTTCACATTGTTATTTTAAATGTGGCCAATATCAGATTCCAGTGTGAACATATGGTCCTGAATTGACCCACATGAACAATAAAAGATGTCATACGGATGTAAACACGGAGGACGTTAAGGTAAGCGATTACACGCTTATTTATTGTGTGATCTGCCATGGAAGCCAGCGAATTTATGCACGGGTAGTATAAAAAACAAAGATGAAGATTGAAAACTCTTATCTCTTTAAAAGTTTTTTCACAACACGTATGATGTTTTGCTTGTATAGAGCTGTCACTGTAATACTTATGAGTTCTCGCTGTCCTTCACTGACTACCTTTCGTATTTAGTACCATATGGAAGTTGCCCAAATCAGAATTGAAAAGATCAGATTCCATGCTGTTCACACTGTCAAGACAAACAGATCTGAGTCATATATGACCATATGGCCACATTTACCTGCATCCTGAACATAGCCTAAACAAATTTATTCAAAAATACATTCAAATGTAATTTATCCATATGGTGAATTACACTGGTATGATTATCATGTTTTTAATGTCTGAAATTGAATTTTTTTTTACCAAATTGCTTTAGTGCTGATTAATAAATATTTGTCTGTGAAAGTCATATGGTACACCCAACATAACAAAATAACAAAAAGTCTCCTGAAATGTTCAAAGTGTAAGGAACACGTTTTTACTTGATGGTTACTCCACATGACACTTTTAGCATTTTCTTTTTAAATTGAAATTGTTCTTATTTGTATATGACACCAACATGATTATAAATTTCTAAGAATATGGCAGATTAACTAGATTTTCTCTAGTCATGGACCATTATTGTAGCCTAGGATATTGATTTAGTATTGATATATAAAGTACCAGTGGTTGATATAGCAACAAAGACAAAATTTTCGTTTTGATTTAAATAGCCAGAATAAAAAGAAGAGGGTCCATGCAAGCATGCACACAATTTACACACACTCAAACAATGATGTATAATGGTATTATCTTCATGAATAGTACTATGCAGAGCAGTAATATTAAGTTTACTTGTGTTCCGTTTATGATTGGAAGCGTTGTACCGCAGTATGGTTTGTCAGTACTGAGAAGGCAGTATAATCGATCTTTGTGATAGATTGTTTTCATTACTTGGTTCTTTTCCCTGTTGAGACTGTATGATTCAGAGCTGCTGGTAACTAATGTCCTTCAGGTTTCCCTTGAAGTTTCATTAATAGAGTTAATAATCATAATGTTGCATTTATTCATGAATGCAGGGAGGCTTCACAAATCACGTCTCTGCGCTTACAGCACAAAATGCAGAACAAACGGAGCATTATGTTTGCAGGAATACTAACACCCTCATCAATCAGTGTGGTCTTTGAACCTTTCACGGACTTCACGGCTCTGCCGCGCAATCTGAAGCTTGAATTCAGTGCCAGTAAAATTCAATATTTGCCGGGAAGTTTTGCTGAACACGCGTGAATGATTTGGGGTTGCTGTGTCATCTTATAGCTTATTCATTGATTACCATAGATGTGCAACAGACACGCTGAGTTTACTTTGGGTGTTTTGTAGGGGTAACTACATGCTGGAGAAAGTTCTGAAGAAGTGTTTGATGGATGGAAATTCATAAATTGTGTTTTGAATACAATATCACTTTCGCAAAAGTTTGTACTTGTGTTTTGGGCTGTCATACTGTTAATTATAATTCAGCCTTTGGGATCCATAATTATTTAATTACTGGTGCTTAGTGAAGGCTTCATCTTATCACACCAGAAAGCTTAGAGTTGATGAGTTAACTATCTCTGATTACCTGTTTGAAATGCTTGGACATTAGCAGGATTTCAGCATGTTGGTGGTGAGTTTCGGTTTGTAGAATGTAGTAGATTATTTGTCTTGGCACTTTAAAGGGATAGTTCACTTTAATTTTTTATATGTTTTAGCTTACCTCAAGGGCATCCAAGATATAGGTGTCTTTGTTTCCACAGTATTTTCAATTTTGATATTTTTTGGTCAAACCTTTGTTGTCTATCATTCATATAATGGAGATTTATGGGGCCCACATCAAAGAGCATGCACAGAGAAGTCCAAATTAAACATGATTTAATGACTGGTAAGTACACATTGTTGGCCTAAGACACGAAAACGAGTGGTTTGTTTGAGAAAATGAACCGTATTTATATCGTTTTTACTAGAGCCCGACCGATAAAGGATTTTGAAGGCCGATAGGATACAAATATTTGTTTGTTTTAAAATCCGATATTCCGATATATCGGGCGATATTTTTTATTTATTTATTTTTTTCAGAAACACGCAACAAAACATTAACCGATTTCCCCAACATTAGTTATTTGTAGTTATTTATGAGTTTTAACTAAAATAATATGATAATGCATTTTAAAAAGAAACTTGTTTCTTTTATTGTCACAACAGAACAGTCTGATGATAGTGGCATTAGCTTTGTGGTTAGCTAGTCTGTGATGAGGCATAATTTAGCAATGGATTACGTCATACTGCAAATTGTAAATGTATAACATACATTTTCAATATAACAAGTCAAGGAGAGATGATGCGTCTCAGTACTATAACTGTCACGTGCTATTAAAGAAATACTTCAGTCACATTGTCAAAAGGTAAAAGGATAGTCAGTCAACTACACTGTAACAACGTAACGTAATTATTACTAGCTGTTTCCGCTTCACTGTCGGCTTATTTAACAGCAGCAAAACTGGACATGATAGTCACAATTTTGTCATGCTTATTTGAGTTAAGAGAACTGATGGGGATGTTCTTTAATTTGTTATTCAAGCAATGTATGTCTTGTGACCAACTCAACAAGTGTTGCCAACAGGGACAGTTTAGAGTGCCCTTTGGTGGACAAACTATACAACTACAACACTCATGACATGGTTCAAGCGTGTTTTTATCCATTTTTATTTTATTTTTGAAATATTAATTTATCGGCCATTATAACTGCCGATACCGATATTTTGGAAAATGCCTAATATCGGCCTGCCGATATATCGGTCTGGCTTAGTTTTTACCTCTTGTTACCACAGCCATGTCCAACTGATCTGACGGCATAGGCGCTTTCGGTCTTTGCATGCGTCGGAAGTGATCGCTTGCGTGTCTACGTCACTCATTGTTTACACAGAGATTTCGGAAGTTTTACCTTTCACTGTGAAGATCTAAACATATTTAGATGTACAGGAAATCGCAATGGAAGAATCAGATTTCGTTATATCTAAATTAGGGCTGTGCAAAAATTAATTGCGATTAATCGCATCCAAAATAAGTCTGTATTTACATAATATATTTGTGTGTGCTGTGTATATAATTATTTTGTATATATAAATACACACACATGCATGTATATATTTAAGAAAATGTGTTATTCATATATAAAATATTTATATAATATAGATTATGTATTTATACACGCAAGCGTGAGCATATTACCCCAATTCTTTCTTCGCTTCACTGGCTTCCGGTTTCTTTTAGAGTTGATTTTAAGATTTTATTGTTTGTTTTTAAAGCTCTCAATGGGCTTGCTCCACCGTACGTGACTTAGATGCTAACTTTACGAGAATCAAACAGGACTCTCAGGTCAACAAATCAACTTTTGTTGGTTGTCCCAAGGACAAGGTTCAGACTATGGGGTGACCTGGCCTTTTCTGTAGCTGGGCCAAGACTTTGGAACAAGCTACCTGCCAATTTACAAAGTATCACGGAATTAGGCCCTTTTAAAGCTAAACTTAAGACTTATTTATTTAGACTGGCTTTTATACCATAATTTTGTTGACTCATTCTGTGTCAGGGTTAGGGTACTTTGGTTCACCTTGAAAAAAGGATGTAAAGGGCTGTATAAATAAATATTGATTATATATATATATATATATATATATATATATATATATATATATATATATATATATATATACAGAATTTAAGTGCAAATAATTCTTAAATATATACATGCATGCATAGGAATTTATATATACAAAATAATTATATACAGCACACACAAATATATAATGTAACCACAGACTTTTATTTTGGATGCAATTAATCGCATTTATCTTTTGCACAGCCCTAATATAAATATGTTTAAATTCATATTTTGGCACGCCTTCTTTCGGCACACCCTTTACTATGACCTGCAACTATTCCTGTCTCGATTTACTTACATTGTAGAGGGTTGTGAGGCTACACATTTTGTGAATTTTGGTGAATCCAGGAATTATTTTAATTTTAGAAGTAGTCATTTAAACAGTCTGCTAACTTATTTACAGAATACGTAAAGCCTAAAAGGACTTTCTTTGTTCTTTTTAATATTGTATTTTAAGGAAACTTCTGTCGTCGAAACAGTTAGCGGCACATTTTTAGGTTGATTTCTAATAATAAAGTTTTACTTGATTAAAAGTACACCTTGCAAATGTAACATGTCAACATTTAATTGTAAAGTTTATAGCAGTCCAGTTTTTAATCAAATCATCAAACACACCCAGTCTGGGCTAAGCCTCTAATATTCAATGGCACTAGTATGTTAAACCCATTCAAAGAAGCTGCAACTCTTAATTTTTCCCCTGCGAAACACTACTTGTTTAGGAAAAGAATGTGTTTAATGATCAATTTCAAGACCATTCCTGTTGGACATTTGAATAGTCCACTGTAAGCACAAGAACGCCTCCAAAGAATGTTAACCTAATTATACACAGCCTCATTATGACCAACTAGTTGATGAATTGTTTAGATAACCCAATGACTTTTCAGTTTTGAAATGTAGTTTTGCAAATTCCTTTCATTAAGTTTCAGGAGCCAGATTTCATATTAAACGTCAAGTTGACAATTGCAAACCAACACAGTGCCAACATTGTATTTATTTGAACCTTGCAATACGTTTTGTACATGGTCACATGGCCTTTGACAGCAGCAACAATACATAAAGTTACTGTTTGTGCCCATTTTAAAAGTTGATAAGCCTAATTGTTTTGCATGGTTAAGTAGTTATTTGCATTGAGCATTGTTTTCCCTCACTGTCCATGACCAGAACAGACCTGCCACCATTTTGGGTCATGACCCACCAGTTGCAGACCACTGCTCTACCAAATGTTTTCCCATTCACTTTGGCCTAGTTTTATGGACGGGATAATTGCGTGTAGGCTTTGTTGCACCGGAGGCTCTCAACTTGTCCAAATGCCTGCAAGTTAATAGAGGTTAAGCTGTAGCCTTGCTCTCTGCGTTTCATATTTGTGGACAGTTCGACCTCTTAGCTAGCTCTCACAGCTTGGAGCACAACTGCTTGGCTGCGAGTTATCTCACCCGTGATAGAGCGACGAGAAGTGTTGTTAATTACCAGATTTCCTTCTCCGCCATTGAAGTCTCTGTAGCTCACATTCTTGTGTGTTTTTTTTTGTTATGCTAATCTGAAACATTTTCCTGCAGCTGTGTAATTATGCATTTAATGCGTTTCAGGATTAAAGTGAACGAGAAATGCCCTAGATTTAGTTGCGCTAATCTTCAGCCTTTTAAATGGTGCCATACATCAGCTATCACTTGAAAAGAGTGTGGTTACCACTTTGAGGATTTGCTGTCTAATTTCTGCCGCGTGCATACTACGGCCCATCCGCTATCTGTATTGCTTTGTGTTTTGTTATATTCAACGAGGTGTTTTCCATTGACCCGGACATGTCGGTTTCCAGCGAGAAGGAAAGACGCCTGTGATCTTCAGCCAGCACTCTCAAGAATGTTCCGGACTAAGAAATGTGCTTGAGTTGTAGGTTCTACATATTTAGCATGTCTGGAAGTCTTTGTTCAGAGGCAGTAAATGGTTTGAGGAAGTGCTTGGGAGTCACTCAGGAAGTTATCAGGCCATTGAAAAGGGACACTTAATTACCCAGGCAGACGTAGGCCGGAGTTGTGCTGCTGTTTTTTCATTAAGCTCAGGAATGCCAGATGCACGAGTGCTGAGTTGGCTGCCAAAGCAGCTGATAACATGGAAAAGCCTGGACGTGTTCCAGTAAGAAAACAATTAGCATGCCTCAGAGACCGAGTCGGTTAGCATCTGCTCTCAGTGAGAAGCATCCCATGCTAGGTGCAAGGTTTGTGATGGAAACTGCCTCTAGACCTCAAGAAGTCCTTGTGAAGTACCTACATTCAGCCTTCAGCGATTCAGGCAGTTTTGGCTGCACAACTTGCTCTAAAAACCTTAATGTGGTATTTTCTGTGGATCCACATCCACCATTGTGGTTTTATCTGTCTCTAGTCATTGTTTACTATGACATTTGGTGGGATAATGCTCTCTTTGAGGACATTTCTTGGAATAAACCAAATAAACAGTGTATAATTAGGCTGGTAAAGTAAGCCTGTGTCTGGGTTTTTTTTAGCGTTTGTTGTTATGGTTAGGATTGGGTTTTGGATTTTTGTGCCATTTTGAACCTGATTTTTTTGTTCTATAAGCATGCTATCACATCATCATTTTCTTTTGCTACCAGAACGTGTCTCTAGGGTCATTTTTTTCTTTGACAATCGAGCCCGTTCTCATCCTTTAGCGTCATATGTGACGCTATATGCAAAAACGGCGCTATACTACGCACATGGCACCCTTTATCGTTAATATAACACGCGAACACAAGGCGTCATAAATCCTTTAGCATAATATGAGACTACCCTACCCTACCCTAGTCTGGTTCAACCAGACTCTAGTACATTTCATTTGCACATAGAGTCTGGCCCCTCTCAATTGAGAAACGTTTCCTTCCTTGTAGGCGGGTTCACTGTTAAAGTTCAAATCTATTGGATCTGCCCAGAGTCACATAGGATCTGCCATAGCCAATCGCTAACGTGTGGTCGTGAGTGACGTATGTCATGCGCCGAAATGGTTGGAAACAACAAGTCCGAATGATCAGAGGATTATGTTTACAATAGGTATAGCGCCGTTTTTGCATATAGCGTCACATATGACGTATATTGATTGGAAGACACATATTGCATATAGCGTCACATATAGCGTCACATATGTCGCTAAAAGATGAGAATGCGTTGGACAATCGCAGGCGTCCGAAATTGAATACTTCCCTACAATATGGAATGCAAAAAACAGTCCCGATGCATATATTACACTATTGGGAGTGATATACGATTGAAGTCATATCTGAAACCAGACTTACCTCATTGGCCTTCCTCAAGATAGTCAACTATTAATTTAACCAACCCACCACCGACTAGTAAATTTTTTTTTGCACATCTCTATCTACATACTATTGGCCATTTCTTGTGTATTGTGGACAAGACAGTGTTTTCCAGTCTTGCGGGATGGAAAGCTATGTGTGTGTGTTTGATAGTGAAATTGTGTGCTACGGTGTATTAATGTAGGTTGGTTTCCTGATTATTGTATTAGTGCTGCTGAACTTGAAACGCAATGCTTGAATAGGACTCGGGAATCCAGACACGCTGTCTGATCAGGACTCTTCCTCTGTTTCTTAGACTCATTTAAGTACTGATTACCCACAAACATGCCCCTTCACATTGTCCTCTGTGCCCTGGAAAATATTAATTTCAATTGTGCTACCTTTTATAAAAAGTATCTAATTTCATTCAGGCTATATTACAGTCCATAACAGAAAATGAGGTGTGGGTCAGAAAATGGTATGTTTATTAAATTCAATTCACAGCAAAATTGGTATTTTCATATTTGACCAGAATGTGCAAGAATGCGATGCGGAGGTGGAAGATCTTTCTCGGAGATGGACAACGTCTTATTGCATCATTATCACCATCACGATCATCATTACTGTTTATGAGTCTGGTAATGATGTTAGGCTTGGTAATGGACCCTGCACCAACAAAAGCAATCATAGAAATACAGCAGGAACCCCGCTGCTCACCGTCATCAGGGTAAAAATGGCAAAATGTTCCAGAGATTTCCATCGTTTCATTACAGTGCAGCCTCGCTATATCTCACTACACGTATCCTCATTCAATGTTCTCATATAGCTGGGAATAGGCTTTAATGTTGCATGCAATACAGCATTATTCCCATAGACTGGCACACTGTCGCCCTTTGTTGAATGCCAGAAACTGCCAGGCTCATGGCCTTCATCTCACCCTCATTCACCCTGCCTCGCTGCTTGCATTGAAAAGCTCAGGGCTCATTTAGATGAAATCATGATTAAACAGGTGCGTTCACTGTCAAATGTCATTTTGCTCATGGGTTGTGTGAGATGAGATCATATGGGATCCAGTGTCATGGGTTTTATTGTTTGAGTGAAATACAAGCTTTTTGTGATGCATTGGTGGTCTTTAGTATTCTAATATGACACTGCTGGCATGGAAGAGACAGCAGATTGAGGAATAGTATGGTGCATACCTGTCAACACTCCCGTTTTTTTAGCCCTATCTCCTGGACCCCTCCTGGTTTATTTCTCCCGGGAACTCACGTAATTTGCATGGCCCACACTCCTTTATGAAAAATTGGACGAATATGTTTTTCTAATGTTGACCAGTTGTCAGATCTTGTATTAAATTCACTATATTCACACAATCCACACACACCATTTACAATTTCAACCCGTTTGTCATCTCAACTTGGCAACCTATATCCCAGTTCGCGGATAGCTCAAACCGAACGGTACATGCACAAATTTCCCGGATTTTGAAAACCAAATGTTGACAGCTATTTAATGGTGATGATAAAATCTGGACTTTTAGAAAACTCACTTAGTAAACCTCAAAATGCTTTAAGGCACATCATTGTAAAGATGGAGAAGTAAAGAAGTAAATCTCATGAGAGTGTCTTGTTTAAAATATACTTCTTTTACTAATGACTAAACTACTAACTAATGACTCTTGTTGTGAAATTATTCTTAAAAAGAACAGACACAGACTCACAGTTGGACAACTCAAATAAATCAATTTTATCACCATAAATAAAATGTCACAGCAGTGATCTAAAAAATAAAACTTTTCACAAAGAGATTGTTTCGTGATATGCTCTTTGTGCTGCATTTATTTAAGTGAAGGTTTCACTTTCTCAAACTTATTCAAATGTTCTTGAGACTGTGAACTTGTTAATTAGACTGCTGTTTCACAGCACCAATACTGCAGCATACGTTTATTTAGATAATGATTATGACAGTGGTGTTAAAGCATAATGTTTCCAAGAAATATGATCAACATTAGCTCACTTGTAAGTTACCGAATTTGAAGAGAGTTGAATCAAAAGTATGCTAACCTTTCACCTGATCAGTTCAAATGGTTCACAAAATATATTTGCATTCTCATTATTGAGAGCCTTTGCCCCTGAGTGCAAAAGGAGTCAATTTAACATATTATAAATACCTGCAATTAGTCCATCCGCCATTTGCATTTGAGCCATCATATCATGCCAGTAATGGCCAATCGTTTGCCTTTTTAGGGCAACATTGTTTGGAGCTGTAGGTTTTGCCTCTACTATCCAAGAGATTAGTTTTCCTTATGTCCATTATGTTAAAGATATTATATATTTATCCAAGTCATGTTTGTGCTCATGTGTGTCAGTATGTACTGAGAGAAGGTCAAATCTGGTGACTGTTTTTCTGTAGTGCTGAGTGACTTGGCTTTTAAATGAACATTGTGTAAATGTATGACTCATACACACGATCTCAGTTTGTCTATTGAGAGCTGACAGCTCTGCCGTCCTGCAACAGCCAAGTTAAACAGGGTAGGCCCATATCAAAGTCATGTTTCACTCTATCAATGAAGTTTTACAGGTATCCAAGCCAAGGCAAACACAGTTTATGCACAACATACCTCCCACTACTATTTCCTTTACTTTTCTACATGGCATTCCCTGAAATCAATCAACTCTAAGTTGTTTTGTGTTAAGTGAACCCACAGCATGAATGCAGCCAAAAAGTTAGATATAATGACATAAGATCAGGTGCAAGAAGGAATTCAGCCATTTGTTGTGCAGATGTCTTGTTTATTCTTCACTTCTTGGCATAAGTTGACATTTGGAGCTCAGATTTGAGTAACATCACATCAGTCTCTGGGACCTGGTAGACAGGGTTTTGAAATCACAAGGGTTTGATGATATGTTAATGTGTTCTGCTTTGTGTTTTGTCAGCTTTAATCAGAAAAGTCCATTGGGCTCATGATAGAGCCTTGTGGCACTCCCCTTGTAGAGGAGTTGTGTGGGAAGACTAGCACTATAACAATGAAAGAGGACCCGTGCTGCTTGTTCACCAGAGTGTCCTGATGCACACTGCTCTGATGTGAGCACATACACACAGATTATTGTTAGCCCTGGACAGACTCAAGCCATTGCATTTATAGAGCATAGTTACAGTTTAGAGATCACGGTGGGAAACCTGATTAACTGATAAGTCTGTGGTCAATACACGTTTGTATTGCTGATAATTCACACTGATGCTTTGTTTTATAGGAGGGAGATTTCCTGGTACGAACCCATCATGTTGAATACTGTGATGGGGGTATTCTTGACCCTGATGATGTACTAACAGACCTAGTGGAGGACAAGGACAAGGTAAGGCTCAGGGAAACAGTCGGGTGTAAATATTGGAATCCACAAGGTTTATGTTATGCTAAATGTGGAGACATACTCAGAGAAGAATCACTTTACAAATGGGATCTAGTAACAATAATCCTTCCCTCTACTGACTTCCATACATGATAACTATGAAGAATAATAGCAAGCAAAATGTTAAAGCATTGTCTGATTGTCAAAAAGTGGCCTTATTGTTCTAATATTGTTACTTAGTGCTTTTAGCTTGGAATGCACTTTGCATCCTCAGCGGCATAAAGTAAACATTAAGGTCCTAAACCCAATTCAATGTTTACTATAATATAGGGAGATCTTCTTCCACCCACCTAAATTACAAAATTATAGCTGTTCTTAACTTCAAACAAAAATGCTGTATTGTAACATTTTTATTGTTGTTTAAATTAGTTTGGTAAGTGATTTTAATTCAGTATCTACTTGTGAACTCAAGGAATAACTTTCAAAAATGATTAGATAAACTTAATAAGTTATTCTTGTGAATAGAATTGCAGTGTTTACAATGAATGTTTATTTTTTATATTGTAGCTAGGGATGGGACGACTACCGGTTTTACGATAAACCACGATAAAATATTCTGACGGTTAGTATTATCGTTTAAAATTGAATTACGATTAAAACCGTGTTTGATTATCGCAATTTTAATAACTCACTGTAAATCCCGTCGGCCAGTGTGACGCAGGCCCGCGCTGCATGCTATGTTTTTTTATTTTATTTTATTAATTACTATTCGAGAAGGAATGGCGGAAGGCAGTGACCGTGCTCGGGAGACTTTTCAGCCTTTTAAGAGGACCAAATCTGAGATGTGTGGTCATATTTTGGCTTTTACAAAAGTCCTGAGGGAAACTTGATCGAGGATAGTCACCCTGTCTGCCGAACAAAAAGTCACTGTGCAAAAGAAACACTTCCAATCTGCCGAGTCGTCTGACCATCACCCACTGTTGTATAGCGAACGCAAGGCAAGTTAACTTCGACCTCAAACCAAAACTGCTTCTGGGAAACAATTGGGCACAAAATATTGTTTTGAGTTTAAACATTTTATGTCACTCACTTGAAATAGACGTGAAGCTTCCGCGAAGAAAAGTTTGCAGCAAGTGGCTTTGAGCCAAAGACGAACAAACAACTTCAAATAAGACTTATTAAAAGTGACATTTTAAGGTATAGTAATGTATAGATACATCACGTATTACACAGATTTAATTTTTACCACATAATTACGGGGACATATTGAATTGATAATGAGATTAGCTAATGTTTAAAAGTTTATAAATACATTTTTGTAAAACAATCGTCCAGACTAGATATGACACACCAATATTATCAAACTCTAAACAATAAATCAACTCTGATTTCATTTTCAATACAATCAAAAACCGGAGATGCAAGACGGCAAGTTGTATTTGAATGAAACGAGAGCACGCTGTCCGTTTTGATATGGGTGTGCGCTGTGTAAAAATGCGTTGCTTTTGGCGACGGGCATTATAAAGAAGGAAATGCCATAGAATAGAATCTTGCTTAAAAAACTGAATAGAGCTGCTTGTTTTATTTGTTGTTTGTTAAATTTCAATTATAAAACTTGTTGAAATGTTTTCAGTGTGAGTATCAGTTCTTTTTGAACACTTTCATCTAATTTTAACAAAACCGTGATAATATTGATAATCACTATAATTTTAGACACTATAATCGTGATCTCAAATTTACATACCGTCCCATCCCTAATTGTAGCCAGTGAAGACAATTTAGAAGATGTGTTCATGGAATGCAGTTCATAAATTCATTAAGAAATCTGACAAATGGAAGGTTTTCTTTGGCTTTGTTCTTGTGTTCAAGTAGTTGTTTGGTCCAGTGGTATAATAAAACTATGAAGCATTTGCAAGAATGCATTTTGCTTTCATAGTCCACCCCATTCAATGTCAGTAATTCCTGAGAAACAAAACAGCAGAGGAAAGAACACCAGAACACATTTACTCTCGCAAATGTGAGAAGATTTGTCGAGAAGTTGTGAGAAAATGTGTGAATTTATGGAAAACAAAATCACATGAATATAAAAAATCACAGGTTAGGTTGTAATGTCATATGTGCCAAATATATGTGCTGTGAAAAAAGTAGAAAATATTAAATATACCATTACTATAAAGTACTTTTTTAAATGGAAGTTTTGATAAATTGTAACCATAATGTATTTTTATCTTTTTATGGACATGATGCTCATTCACTGTTTATAATGGAAACCGAGCATAAGGTTCACCGTTTCATATGGAAAACGCATCGTTGACATTTGCTTGAGAGGAGGCCATTTGGACCACCCTCTCTCAGGAAAGAGTGGTCTCTTCAATTGGGTGAATTGGGTATTCTGTTTGTCCTTTCTCTATATGGAGGTTATTATATTGAGCTGTGTGGCCGCTCCTAACTCGATAACACAAAAGGGCATTTGCCTCCTAATTGAATTCTCTCAGACATCAGATGCAAAGCTTTTGATTTCTGCACACTAATTAATAGAAGTGAAGGCACAAGGCATTATATGTGGCATGCTCTCTCTCTCTCTCTCATGAGCAAGATGATTTCTGGGATACCGCTTTATAATCAAAGTGTGGAAGTGTTTTATAGGCTTTAGCCACAGGGAATGCAGCCCATTTCTGAGGAATAATTTGCATATGAAAGATGAAAATTTGTCATGATTTAAAGATTATGAGTGGGACTATTAACTTAAGGATAGTGCCTAATGTTTCAGCATCCAGACTCTCTATAATTGGCTCTAACTATGTCTATAAAAACAATACTATTTTGGTACCTTATTTTGATTAAGGCTGTTAATTCAATGCGTTCATTTAATACAGTTGAGGATAAAAAAGTAATACTTTAAAAAGAAACGAATGCATTTAATTATGCCTCCTGACCTGTATGCTACAGGAAACATGCTTCTTTAAACCATACTTGCTGAGAGCAGGCACCACAGAATAATGAGCTGTTCACATATTAAGGTTTTGATAATAAGGAAACAAGACAATTTGACCAATATACATTTTTTGATGGATGGGCAAAAATGGCTGGTGCAGACAAAGTAACACTCATTTTACATACACCACAGTAAAGATGACAGGAATATGGCATAGTGGTCAACTAGATATTTCCAAAGTTTCTTTAAGACTAGTAATTTTACTTGCGGCCATCTTTGAAACGCGTCTCTGGCTGCTATTTCACAACAACTCTCATAAATGTTTTTTTTCAGAATTTACTGAATGTTGATAGTAGATGTGAAGTTTTCCTTTGTATTACTAATGATAAAAAAGCAAATGCTATAATGAAGTTTGCCTTTCTATTACTAATAATATAAAAACAAATACTATAATACTTTTTTTTCATATATGGTTTACTTTCTTTCGTCACATCAGCCATACAGAAAAACTTAAAGGAGTAGTTCACTTAAAAAAAAAAAAAAAAAAAAACTTTTGCTGATAATTTACTCATCCCCATGTCATCCAAGATGTCCACATCTTTCTTTCTTCAGTTGAAAAGAAATGTAAGGTTTTTGATGTAAACATTCCAGGATTTTCTCCATATAAACTTCATTGGGACAACTTCTCGACAAGTGCAGCTTCAAAGGGCTTTAAAGGGATACTCATTTTAAAACTCATTTTACAACTCCCCCAGAGTTCAACAGTTCAGTTTTATCATTTTCAAATGCATTCAGCCGATTTTCTGATATTTAGAAGAATTTCAGTAACCATACAGTTTCTGGTCTCATTGACTTCCATAGTAGGAAAAAAATATATATACTATGAAAGTCAATGAGACCAGAAACTGTCTGGTTTTATCATATAAAGTGATCACTTCAGAATACATTTTTGATTGCCTTTCAATAGATGGACAAAAAAAATTATTACAAATATCTATATGACCGTATATGCAGCGTTTTTTTCATTGTGTTATCGAAAATGGTATCAAATATTGATTCTTTTAACTTAAAGGTATTTTATCAAAGTTAGAAATTCCAGTATTGTGACAACATACTGTTTGTGTCATTAATGTTAATGATACGTGAAAAAGCCTCTGAAATCTTTGGCAGGATGTTAAAGTAAAAACAAATGAATGGATTGAGCCAAAACATTGTGTTGAGTTCTGCATATGATTTGATGTTGAAATAGTTTATAAAATGAAGATTTTAATTATTGCCAAAAACTGCAAATGTGTCCTTCAAATAATACTGATTTAAGCTTCAGAAAGTAGAATGCACAAAACTGTTATCTGTGGTGAATATGATGTTGATTCAGTAACTGAGACATGTGGTCTTGCTTTTATTTCACAGTACATGAAATAAAAAAAGACCATTGCATTCAATTCAGACTGTTGGCTCACAGATCAGGTAAAATAGCCTGTGATTTCTTTTTTTTGACATGTTGTGTGTATGTAGTTGGAGAATAGCAGTGCTTTAAACGTTGGTGGTGTCTTTTATTGAACATAAATTTGTAGGAATTTTCTGTGCTGTAATTCACTGCATTACAAACACACACACACACAAGCACAAGCATGAACTTACTCCTCGCTATTTTTCCATTCTCACACTTGCACACAGTCCCCTGTTGGTATTGTGCCTTTATTCTGTTAGAGTGCGTATTTACTCAAATCCAGACCGGGATAAGGAATGAGCTCTCACTGTAGTGATGTTGCCATGGTGACAACTTTCCAAATGTCACCGCCTGCGTTACTGTATCCTGGTGATCCAATAATTATTCTTTGCTTTTTGAAAGCCAGGAGTACGGTTTTCTTTCTTTCAGAATAATTCTGTACAGTGCTGCAGCATTTTTGATCATTTTCGAGCAGCATTTATATAAAGTAATGACTTTAAAGCATGTGCTGCTAAATGTACTTTTGAAATCAGTTTTTCAGAACTGCCACATATGGTGTGTGTTTCCATTTGTGGAATGTGCCATTCGTCTAGGGTGTCAGATCGTCCTCTGTCAACAACACCACAAGCCGTATTCCTGTAATTACTCTGCCACTCCCTTTGTAATGAAGCTAGCATACCACTCGACTGCTTAAACACACACTACCTAAAGGCAGATTATATGGCATACTTACTTTGGCCTGTAGTCTATATTCTCATGTTTTTGTAGGCTGACTATTGGCAGACGCTGGTCATTTGTGTGACGCTTGTGATGCTGGTCAATAGTGAGCCTATGTTCTGACCATAGACTGTAAAAAAAGATGGACGACGCCCCTTTGCTCTTTTCCGTCAGAGAGAACTGAAGCCACCAGTGTCTCGATATGGCGCTGACATCTTGAACTTGAGTCTGCGCACTTGCGTGTTTCGAGACCAGTACTGTGCAGTCGTGAGCAGGAAGTAAAGCCGCGAAATCAAGGTCGCACCCTCATTTTCGCTGAATCAAACGCAAGCCCCCGCACTTTCATTAAGTGGCCTCTGTCTGCTTTGTTCTTCTCCAATGATGTCTGCTGATTGCAGAACCTCGTTAAAATAAGGTAAATACAACTACCTAACCACATAGGTATCAATCAACATTATCAACATTATATAAAAAGTCTGTTGGTGCTTCAGTGACTACCTCGACACAGAGAACCTGTCAATCACAGCTCTCAATCATGATGTCAGAGCACCGTTTTTATCATCACATAACTAACTAAAAACAAACTTATTTTAAAAACGAACACTTGAAATTACATCAACGTGATAGAAACTACAGGAAATGACAGAAACTATCTTTGGAAAAAGGATATGTGAAGTGTAATTTAATTGTTAAGTTGGTCTCGCGTCCCATTGAATAACATGGGGAGGCGGGGGTTATGAGCTATACTAGGGCGATCGAGACGTTTTGGCTTCACTTTTGAGGGCTTGTGCGGGACGCTTGGTTCTGACGTACAACACATAACCGCTGGTATACTGAGTGAACTCGCATCAGAGGACCACACAGAAGAAAATGAATAGTTGAATAAAATCGTTATTTATTTATTTTTGTGCACAAAGTATTATCGCCGCTCAATAAACTTATGATTGAGCCACTGTAGTCATTTGGACTATTTTAACAATGTCTTTAATAACTTTCTGGGCATTCAAGTTTCAGTTACAATAGAAACCTATGGAGGTGTGAGGCAACTCTCAGATTTAATAAATAATATTTGTGTTCTGAAGATGAACGGAAGTCTTACGGGGTTGGAACAACATGAGGGTGAGTAATTACAGACTTTTTGGGTGAACTACTATTTACGAACTAAACTATTATTTATTGGCAAGCAACATGCACAACATATTCCATTTTTGAGGTGATTAGGAACTGCTTAAAGCTTTAGCAAGTATTCTTGTGATTAAAAACAAAAAAACAGAAAGCATAGTCAATGTAAAACAACACTGCATAGACTTTACTGTAAAAAGTGCAGATTAAATATACTAAAGAGCAGTGAGTATAATTTTTCTTTTTTTTTTCTTCGTCTTTTTTAGTATTATGTCCTGTAAGTTTAGCAACAGTAGATTGCATTTTATGACAATCAATGATCTAGCTGATTTGGACGTTAAGTTTTGACTTTTGTGGAGGAACGAATGCGGCACCTTTGAAGGAAAGAAATGCACTAAAATCACACAGCTGTATTTCTTGTCATTGCTGTAGGGTTGCTGTCATTGCAATGTCTCTGAAAAGAAAAAACAACTTATTATGACCACCGAGAAAACTTTATAAAGATATAGTGAGTCTAAGTCCCTCCCCTTCCGGTCGACCACCATGGGACCTTATTTCGGAAAACACTGTATGAACACTTAAATGCTGATCGCAGCGGCAATAAGCACTTTGGTCACTTGATTTAAAAAAACAACACATTTCAGATTGCCTCTTATTTAACAAACGAACGAAATGAATGCTCTACTGGAGTTAACTGTTTGTAATGGTACATCCGTGCCGCGAGATGTTTTAGTGGGGACATCACACCCGCAAATTATGCCTATGCTCGTGATTGACTACTCGCTCGGTCAGTCTGCCATTTCCTTTTTCTCTGTTCCTCTGATCGATGCTTTCCTAGCTTTCTATGTTGGCTCAGCCATGACGATCAGTGTGACAAACTCCATCCCTCTCACATTGTTCCTTGATGGGGGTGTATATGTGCAGTGCCGTAAAGGACTGTTACATCGCGAGAGCTGATTTTACGCGATACTTCCTGACGCTGAGGCCGGCGCTCGCTGGACTAAAGTTGCAAGTGAGATTTTTCCGCTCAAAGGCACCAGGGAGGTCGAGACGGCCACCATTCAACACGAAACAGGGCTCCAGACTAACTTTTTCTACTGGTCTGCACATGGTGCTACCAACTTTTTCAGTTGGTTCGCACAAGACATATGATTTGGTCGCACCTTTCTTTTTTTTTTTTTTTTTTCTACATTCCATGGGATTAATCAATGCATGCTGATGAATAGTGCTTTTAATGGACCAAAGCTAGAAAATGCTTTCTGGGTTGCAGCATAAACACCTGTAGTATATTAATTATCATTGCCAAATTTCAGGATTTTCATGGATTTTGGACCGTAATTTTAATCTGTAATTTTAAGCATTTTAAAGTTCAATTGTATACAATCTATTTACATTTGAATCACATTCTATCTATCTGTTTATCTATCTATCTGTCCGTCCGTCTTTTATCATTTTTCTATCAGCATCATCTTTCTATCTTTTAAAAATCATTAAACGTTCAAATGTATTCATTACATTTTAATAGATTAGAGTATTATAATAAGCTAATACAGATTTTTCCTTGTCAAAGTTTATAGTTGTAATAAAAACAGAAATCTCACACTCCTTACCTTCTGCATTTTATAATAATTTCCTTTCCTCAGTCGAGCGATTACTCTCATCTAACCGCTGAAAAGACGTAGGAAGAAGGGGCTTAATTCGTAATTGCGTGTTCCACCATCAGTGTGCAATGCGCGTGACGTCTACGTTCGTCAATAAATAAACTGCACGTGTGTTGCGGAAGAACACTGTAGCCGGAGCTACTTCTCTCCATTAATGTCTATGGCGAGTCACGCAGGCACTGGGCAACTCCGCATTCGAGTCGACCCCGGGATAAAATAGTCCGAATATAAACACTTATTATAGGCGTACCGTAGTGATTCAGGATAAATCAAAAACACGGTTTGGAAAATGGATTCATGATGTAGCCTACTCGTTCATTTTGAACATAATGTAGCGACTGTCAATGGCTGTGTGGCTGTCAATCAGCTATGTGGAACCCCGGGTGCGCTGTTGGTTGGCGGCCTGGGAAGAGGGGGCGGGTTGAGGATCGAAGTTTGTCTGTTGTTTTTGGTTGCTCTATTCAGAAGCTGCGTTTCTGAATGCCTGCACGTGCTCTGGCGAATAAACAAGTTAACTGAACTCTGGCCTCGTGTGAGATGCTACAATAAGTTACGGACTGCAGCAGCTGATACAACAGCGTTTTGTTGCGCGAGCGTCCACTCGCACATATGCGACCACATAAAATTTTAACTCGCACATTCTCAAAAAATGGTCGCATATGCGACCAATTTGGTCGCAGTCTGGAACCCTGCGAAAGAAGTCATGTAGTGTAACCATTTCAAAAACTCTGAAGCTGTTCAGTTGAAGCTAAAAAAACTTCCCTTTAAAACTCACCTTTTCTCTTCCTGACAGAACAAAGTCATTTAGATTTGGAATGTAAATTCAGGACAGACTTGTTAATTTTTCGGTGAACTAAGTTTCTGTTCCTCACTCAAGTGTGAACATTCTTTGAAATGTCTAGTAAATATCAGACAGTCAAACAGGTTTTAGAACGAATCAGCTATTTTAGTCTGACTGGTGTGAAGATGTGCTTGCTCTGGTTTCATATTTAGTTTTCTTCTGAAACGTTCCTTAGCACGCAACACACACTCTCACACACTCACAGATGCCTGCATGTGTTGATGATATTCTCACAGCTCTTCTTCACATTCAACTGAAGGCAAAAGATGGTACATTAGTCAACACTCTCATCAATTTATGAACAGAGAACGATGTTAGAATATTCATCTGAATCTGTGCTGCCGACATGTTTTACAGCCGTGTCTATAGTTCTGGGCTGAGTAGTCTGGCACACTTGCTCCTTTCTGCCCTCTACAGGTCATTCATAGCATAGATGATGTTTCTTATCCAGATTTAAACATTCTGCATTAGCCACTTGTGCAAAAACAAGATTAAAACGAAGCAAAAAGGGCAAAGCAAAAACACTTCTTTATAGATTTTCCGCTACACTTTTACACAGTATTTACAATTTTTCATTTCTCATGGTATTTCAAAAACAGCCCCAAAACTGTATCTTAAAGGTTCACGGTGTAATGGGAGAGCAGGGAAAACGGAGTAATGTGTTTGTGAATAATATTGATGTGTGTGCAGGAGGTTAATTAAAAGCTCCAGTCATTCATCACGGGCCGAGGGCAGGCAGACGGACTGACACGGCCTCAAATGAATCACACGCTCTCGGCTCGCTGTACTGCAGATACTCACGCTCTCGAAGCTGACTGTGTCTTGACAGCTTTGCTAGACTAACTCTTGTCTTCTATTTATTTATTTCTTAACTCGAAGTGTTTCACATTGTCTGAGCGTGTTAAGATTTGTTCAAGGCCGTCTCCGTCTAGTCTTGCCTGAAACCTTGATAATGTTCATCTCACACTGAGTGGAGTGTTAGCGCTTTAAGGCACTTGTCATTTGTGACTCCAGTAAGTCGCACTGTCTTACTGGAGTCACTCTGGCTATATCGGTCCACGGCATTCACATCTTCTGATTCTCCGGCTTCAGAGGCTCGCATTAGGGAAGTCATTTTAACCGCTCACAGTGATATTGGTTTCACTCACTGAAGATCAGAAAGTTTACCATTGTCTAAATCTATGTCAATTTGTCTTGTGGTCTCGTCTTGTGGTATATCTGGAGTGTGAGGATGTAATCGTGTGCTTACTGCTAAGTAGGAAGTCTTTAGGTCTCGGTGGATTGTTATTTCTGATTTGAACAGAATGTTCTGGTGTTTATCTTGACTTTGAGTGCTCTGCACTTGCACATCAGTGTCTTGATTGGAGAGAACAGCCTCTCGACCAGACCAGAATTGATTTTCTTTTAAAAGTATATGATTGATGAGTGTTCAATGATTTTCTTTTACCATTAGAGAGTTACTCAAGGCCAAAATAATTTATTATATTAATTAATCAAGTGATTTGCACTTTTTAAAAATTTTACTTTGTTGTTATTGTTTTTATTTTTAATTATATTAATAATAACAACAATAATAATAATAATGATTCTATAAAAATATGATAATTACAAATAAATAAATTATACACTATTTATTTACATAATTTTATTTATTTATTTTTAGTTGAAAAATTTGATTTGCGCCATTTTATTTACAATTCATTATTAATGATGTTTGAGTATAATGTTTGACGATTGTTTATTTATATATTATTATTTCATATTGATTGCCATTTATTTTAATATTAATAATAGTAGTATGTGTATAATTGTAAAAATTGTGTATTCCTGCTATTTATTTTAATAATAATAATGATTATTTTTAATTTTGTAAAAAAAATAGGACTTACGCCATTTATTTTACAATTTATTGTTAAGTATTATTATTATTAATAGTAAAAAAATATAATTAATAGTAATAAAATATAATAAATATAATAGATAATACAGTATAATATAAGAAATATATTTGTTGGAAAAAGTCTGTTTTCTATTATAAAGTACTTTACGATGATTGTGAAGTGACAAATTCCTCCTATTCTGATAATGTAACAGTAAATCGATACGACTGTGTCATACGGTTCTGCTTTGTAATTGTCTAATTCGGCTTGCTAAACAATTTTCAGTTGATATCAGCATGACAACTCATTGATAAGTTCATGTCAGCCAGTTATTTCAAGTAAATGAAGATCCTTTCATAATGTAGTTTTTAATAGCAATGCGTTCTGTCTGTGCCTATTATTTATGTTAAAACATGCTGCGTACCAGTCTAGATAATTTTGATATGGTACTGTATGTCTGTTATGAAAGAACTTCAGTAGTGTGTAACTTCGTTTGCATGTATTTGGCCTGAGGCGGTACCACTTAGACACAGTGTATGCGTGTATCGAGTGGGTAGCCATGGCAATACTACGCTGGGTAAAATCTTCGACATTTGGAGGGATTAGAACGTCTGTGTGCTTCATCTGGAGTAATTAAACACTCCATAGAACCATAAATCAGCCCTCTTCAGGGCTAGAGAGATAGCGTGTGTGTAAAAGATAACATGTAAGATGAGAGCCCTGTTTCGTCACTCTCTTCCTTCTCTTTTTTGGGTTTAGATGGGGATTGTTCTTTTAAACTGATTACAGTGAGGCCTCCTTAAAATCTCACTTAATGCTAATTAAATAGGTTAATCAAGATTAATTAACAGCCATTCTTGCTTCTCAGCAGTGCCGCTGTCTCCTCGCTGCAGAAGCCGAGACGTGAAAAGCAATGTGATTTGATTACCGCACTCGCTCTCATCCAATCGCCATTAACCCCCAGCAGGCTCACTGCCCCATTGGTCGGGCTGCTCGCAAGAGCTGATGAATATTCAGCAGGAGCTGATGGATGGAAATAATGGTGTTGGAGCTGGCAGGGGCGACAGCATCTGAAACCCAGGCCCAGCAGGAACTAACACTGCACAGCCGGCCTGGACCAGAGAGGCCATCTCGGTCTCGTCCTGGCAATTTAGCCGTGATCTTCCTCCCACAGGCCTCTGGGCTGCCACCCGTCATACTGTGGGGTTCATCTCGGCCATAAATTCAAAGATTCCTTCAAAGCAATCGGCTGTGAAGCATTGAGGGTGGAAAAACGCTGTGGAAGAGATCCCGACCCCCCTGTGTGGTCCGTAGGTTTTAATTTATGGTCGTTTAGAGCGATAGTGGATGGATATTGACTCTGCTCCCTGTGCTCTCCCCTGAAGTGTTTTTGTTTTTGTTCTGAGGCTTTAATTTATCATCTGCTCAAGCGAAACAGACGTGAGCGATTTGGGAGGGACTCGTGAGCATGACTTTACTCTGGGCTTGAACTCTGATAATGGAGCCGGTATGATATGGTCACGGTCTAGCAGTGAAGGGAATGGAAGAGACCCCCTCCCATTCCTCCTCTCTCTTTTTCTGGGGATGAGACTTTAGGAAATGGAGCCATCTTAAATGAAGTGTTGAGTCAATAATAGTGCGTTTTGAAATCTTTTTGTGATCGCTGACAGGAGTCAGGTTTGTGTCATGTGTGCAAATGTGAAGAATGATGCATCGATGAAAACCAGATGAGCGCTGGGTTGCTGGAGTCTGGATGGCCTAGCAGTTCGCACATGTTCCTCTATGGCGAAATCCTTACTTGAAGTACATTTGTTTTCTGAGCACTTTTACCATTTAAGCAGCTGTACCTGAATAGTATATATACTTTGTTAAAGTTGGCAGTGTTTTCTCAGAACGTGACTGGGAGAAGTGCAAGGGTGCATTGCTAGCGGTAGCAATAGAAATCCCAGTTCACAAGACGATGGAATTATACCAGCTCCCGCTGCTGCGATTCAGTTATAAAATCTTTATTAAAAATGATAAAACTATTTAAAAAAAAATTAAACATGCATGAATGAATGAATAATTCACAATAGGATTAATAAGATGCATTTAAAACTGTTCATTGCATCCTGACTAAGTGAATGTAAACCGATTGGAAATATTGAACCTGTGCAGTCAAATATACCAGACTTTTTACTATGTTTGACATATGAATCCAACAACAATATTGATAAGAAAAGATAAATCCACCGCTCTACAGTAATTTTTAAAGTGATTGCAGTACCAGTTTTGGCCACATAACTGCCACATATAATTGCATATGCCTCCTTTAAAAGAAAAAAAATACTTATAATTAAAGACTATATGCCATTTTATTCTTTTATTTAATATTTAAATGGATTTTTAAGTATTATATGAGTGTGTTAAAGCTACACTGTGTAACTCTTAGTTTATTCTTAGCTAAAAACACTTAGTTCTTTCAAAAATATATGTGCTCATTAATGTATATTTACTTCGTTTAAGTAATAAAGTATTCTCGATGAGTGTCTAATATGCCATTGAAAATACATACAGGTAAGGGGTTCTAATGTCGGATCGCCATGTTGCCCATCCGTCTTGAAAGTACATTAGCCAAAGAGGGACATACCCATTAATTCAAGCTTCGCCTTTCGCGTTTACGTTTGAGTTAACACTCATGGACGAGGTTGAACTGGAAGCCATGTTATTCTTGGACTACATTGGCCACCGTAGGAGTTGAAACGAAATCGGAATTAAGAGGAACAGAAACTAATATTCACTGGATGGTCATATACCTTTTCACCGCTATATGGGGGTAAAAATCACACAGTGTAGCTTTAAGCATGTTAGCATGTGTTAGTGTGTTTTTGCTATGCTATCAAAATTATTTTCAAAAATTTTAGTGCAATTAAATAAATTGCTCTTGTAACAAGCCTAATTAAATATTATTTCTCTGTGTCCGAAATCAGGTTTTGGCCCTGTTTACACGGAACGCTCGCGGGTGAAAACGTAAAATTATTTTATTGGATGTGCCTTCGTTTACACGGCGACGGCGTTTTGAGACTTAAAAACGCAAAAAAGTGAAACCACCCTCCAGAGTGGAAATCTTAGAAACGCTCTACCGTCACGTTCCCGTATAAAGGGTAAAAACGCAAAAGTCTGCTTGACGGTGAAGGTTGTACGCAGGCGCGTGGACTTGGTGTTGCTGTAGCAACACTCCTAGCCACCTGGAGTGCATACTACATTGAATTTCTCAGACATTTGCGTCACCATTTGCACGCGAATTTCCCACACAAAACGCTCGTCTAAACGCAGAATAAAAAATGTTAACGCCACGCCACTTTTGCGTTTTCTCTTCAGAATCGTTTCCATGTAAACATAGCCTTAATAACAGTATTTTTCAGGTTGGACTAGCTAATGTTTATTAGCTCCAGGTGATGGATGGTGTCTTTTCCAAAAAAATGATTGGCTTTTTTAACTGAAAGTGTTACTTCCTTTCCTACAGGCGCAATATTGAGCATTGCAGTAATGCCCTTTCACAAGTGGTACATCTCCTTCTCTTTGAACTGCCGGTGATGTGACATGAGATTTGAATGAAATGTGATCAATTATCATAAATGTCTAATGTTAGACTAAATTAAATGTGAATTAAATCCAGCAAGGTTCACAAGCCTGTCAACAGCACTTCAATGGGAATTGATTCTCAGAGTTCAAGTCGATTGATAAGTGTCTCGTGTCTGGCAGACGGAGTGTGTGGGACATTTAGTGTAGTGGATCTGGAATGGACTCAGCACTCCAGGGCTCGGCTGTAAGCAGAAGTATGAGCTGGCAGGAGTTTTAGGGCTCAGGATGTGTGTGTCTGAGACCCGCCAGACGTCCAGACAGAGAGGAGGGCTTTATTCTCACAGGCTTTTGTCTCAGTCCAAATCCTCTCTACATTGCAAACTCTCTTTCCGTCTCTCTTTGTCCACTTCAGAAGATCAGAGAAGTTTGAAGGCCTGTGGAGAAACGCTAGAGTGTGACGACTTAAACCAAGGGAAGGTGAAGTGCTCTGTTGGATTGAGGACCTTTCTTCGAAAGTGTTCCTTTACAAAACAGAATTGGGCTGCCATGATCACAGTAATGGTTTCGGATGGTAATGATATTTACATGGTACACCAAAGTTCCTTAAAGGGGGGGTTGACTGCTTTTTTTCTTTGCATGATTGTATTTATGGGGTGCAGTATAACATGTATTCGTGGTTTTTCTTTTTTTAAAAGTCTTATTTTTCATAAACTTCACCTTTATTGTCAGCCGCGCTCTCCTCTGTCCCCTGAAAGAGCGGATGACTTCCTGATTCTATGAAAACACTCCCTCAGAAACACGTGGTGAGCTCAGATTGGTTAGTTTGGCCCGGTGTGTTGTGATTGGCTAAACTGTCGCTTACATTGTCCGGAAGATTAACGCCCATTACCTTTATGGGCGAAACAGGCAATGTCATGAGCTCCGGTCCAGATGTAAATATGTGTCGAACTGCAGTATCAGTTTGAGGCAGAATCAGACCGAGAAAGCCGCGATGAAGAGAGTCAAACAGAACCTCACCACACACGGCTCTTACTAAACGTTTCTGAATGATAATTTGCTACATTTTTTAACTTTATACACGTTTGTTTTACACAATAGCATCTGACTGGCAACAATAGCAACTGACTGGCTACTAATGTTATACTCAAACAGCGTTGGCATGTTTACGTTCTTGATTAAATCGAAAATAATGTCATAAAACATATATACATGAAAAATACATTTACAACATTAGTACTTATAGAAGATTCAGGTCCATAATGTTTGTACGCATTTGTCGTAGACACAGAATAGCATAGTCTAACTAGTAGTGGCTAAAGCCAGCCCTGGCATTTGAAAAAAAATAAAACACAAGGCTACGTCTTGAATTATACATGCAAATACATTTAAAATGATGAAGTCTTAGCCTACTTACTGATTGTGGCCCAACAACTGCTGCCTCTGGTTTTAAAGTTGGAACTGCTTCATGTTTTAGTAATAGTTTCTTGTTGAATCCGGTGTTGAACTCGCTAGATTACGATCGTCATTTTCAGGAACATAATCAAACATAAAATGTATCCATTGTTGAGGAAGAATAGCGTCCATGGGAAGCCTGAACACAGAAGACCTGACAGCTGCGTGAACAACACACTCGAACGAGTCGACGTGCCTGAGAAATATGCGCATGGCCATTTCCTGCATATTCTGAGGGAGGGGTTGATGCAAATGTGTGGGTTAGTGACGTACCATAACCCAGCTGTAGCCAAACGAGTCGTTTTTGTAGGCAATTATACTTCCTGATTTATAAAAGACAATATCTCTGCTTACACTGAACTTTCAGCGCTGCAACTTTGCAGATACTGTTCATGCACCAACAGCAACATTACACACTATTTAAAATGAAAAAAGTGAAATTGCAGTCAACCCCCCCTTTAATAGGGTAATAGGTGTCCAAAAACATTCTATAACCACCTTATATTTCTAAAACACATGCTTGTTTTTAACAAATCTCGACTGAATTTGAATGTACAATTTTTACTAAGCTGTACAATCCCATTTTGACTTATTAACTGTACTTCAGCCACCAATAAGCATGTTAGTTTCAGCTCTGTTTAGACATTTTTATCATGTTTGAATTAATTTCACACAATTCCTAGGTTCCCCCATCATCAGTGAAGAGAATAAGAGAATGGGCTTCGTATTGTTTATAACCTCATTACTGAATATATATTTAAAATATGCAGAAGCAGGTTTTCTAGTGCTTTATAATCAGTAAAAAGGCTACAACTGGGCCCTTTGAACCTTATGCACTCATCTTGATTAATATGACTGAAATTACTAAGATTCTGACAAGTGGAAAAACGCTTTGAAAGAATAATACCTCGGGTTTTGAAATGCGCAGGTGACACGGAAAATGGCTTCCGTTCTGCTCGGCTTTGAAAAAATAAAGGCGTAAAATTAATTGCGATTCATCCGTGTTTCTGAGTTGGATATCTCCCATGTGTGAGAAAGAAAATAACTGTAATTAAGAAATTAGAAATGTAATTTCACAGAAATGCTTTTGGAACTGTGGCCCTATCTGAGTGCTCCACCTCTCCGTATGCGCCAGTTAATTAGCAAGCGCCGCAGCCGTCAGAGGAAAAAATGATGCTGATAATTTGTAAATAATAGTGTGGCGTTTTGTAGCTGTGCATCAAAGGTTTCCATCTTTTCTCCACTAAGAGGCCTCCATGTATCTTTGTCCTGCTTGTAAAGTATACCTTATAAATAATGCAGTGCTCATGTTAATTAGTGTTAATATAAATTAGTCCATTAAGCTTTGGGAAAATGTTCGTTTAGTAAGGGTGGAG
>JAQIUQ010002180.1:132500-275000 GCA_030378365.1 Hybognathus amarus
CATGGGGTACCTAATAAAGTGGCAGGTGAGTGTATATATATATATATATATATATATATATATATATATATACACCATCAAACTTTTAGATAATACACTTGTAATCTTGTTTTCAGTTCTCTATTGACTGAAGATGGGTCACTCTGTCTATTGTTTATACATCTTGTTTATTCATTTTAAGCTTCATAAAATTGCTTTCTTACATGTCTAGAACCTGCAGCATTATGGATATTCTGGGCATAATGTGTTGTCCTCTCAATGTAAATGGACTGCGGTTTGGCTGTACTGAACCATTGCCAATGAAAACTAGCTGGTCGCCATGGGCAATGCAGTGTAATGGCTTAGCGTTACACTATTGTGCTGGCTGAACCTTGCTTAACCCTGCCGTTGATTTACTGAATTAGACCCACATGCTGCAGAAGTATCATAATGCAGACATATCTTCTATTTTTTCAAAAGATGCAAATGCTGGAGATTATGACTGCATTCAAATCAAAATTGTTTTATGAGAGACCCCTTATAAAACAGCATGTTCCTCGTTAGTTGCTTCACACTAGGATGTTATGTTCAGGATGATTATTCATCTTCTTAATCAACACAATGGAGCACATGGCTCCGCCCCCTTTGACCCGACGTCGTCTGTGGGATGCGAGAACGAGGAGAAATACATTCCATCTAATGGCTGTGCTTTCAAACCACGCTGTTCATTACGCACTAATGGAGGGAGATGTTAGAGGTGAGCGGAGCATTATCTCTCGCTGAGAGTTCATCACACTGAGAGTTCGGCACCGTGATTTTTAATGGCCGTAGAAATATGTGTCACGTCACCTTCACCGAAACGTTTATCTAAATCTTTTGAATTGCATTTTATGACCATAACTTTACACGCTGAAGACAGGGACCATACTTGACTTTTAGATTCAATTGCAATGTTCCATTACTTCTGATTGCTACGTCCCTGCATCTGGGCGTAATAGCAATAAAAATAAGAGGAAATTATATTAAATGGAGGTTTTAATTCATTGTACTAATTCACGGACCCATTTTGTGTTGGGTTTGCCAAAGGGAAGGTGTTTTTAATTGTGTTATGCACAATCCTGGGGCGGTGAAGTGGAATAATTCTTAAAGCTAATTTAATTTTCTGTGAATTTTAATGTTGTGCAGTTACTTTCACTTACCCTGAAAGTGACTCAACCATCTGGTTAATGCATAGAGCTGCATTTACACCACAGACGTTTGAATCTCTTCCAGTAATGAATGATAAACATGTTAAAAACGGGTGGAAAGGCAGGTCTCAGTTGGGACCTAAAGACCGCAAATCTGACCTTTTTCATTATATTTCCACTCCACTTCATTCTGTAGTTCAATTAATATTAGAGTGCTTGTCAAATCTTTAGTATTTGTTTCATTAGATTTTTTTTGTCAGGTTGCTAGGTGGATAGAAGCTTTTTTGAAAAGCCCACTATGCCGTTTTTGTGGTTGCAATATTGGGGTTTACTGGACCACTAAGTCTTTAGATATGGCTTCAATGTTTTTTTTTTGTTTTTTTTTTTGCCAGTCACAGGTCACCAAATCTTTGGAAAGACATAAGATTGAGTAAATGATGACATAAATTTTTAACTATGATCAATAGTAATAGCACCAGGCGATATAGCGCTAATAGTCCATATAAAATACAACATGATCTAGCATTAAAGGATTAGTTCACTTTAAAAAAAAAAAAAAACTTTTGCGGATAATTCACTCACCCCATGTCATCCAAGATGTCCATGTCATTCTTTCTTCAGTCGAAAGAAATTAAGGTTTTTGATGAAAACATTCCAGGATTTTTCTCCAATGCACTTCACTGGGAACCGAAACGGTTCAAAGGTCCAAAAGACAGTTTTAGTGCAAACTGTTCAAAGGGCTTTAAACGATTCCAGACCATGAATAAGGGTCTTATCAAGCAAAACGATCGTTTAAGATAACAAAAGTTTACGTTTTATGAAATCTCAAATGATCGCATTGCTATGTTTCCTGCTGATGCTCGTTTGTGACTCTCCCGTTCAAACTCTTCAAAATCTTTTTTCAATTCATTTGATTAATTCAACAAACGAAATGAACAAATTGATTCGGGAAAAAGATTCGTTCATTTTGATGAACGAGTTCTAACAGGAGAGTCACGATCGTGCGTCACAGAACAGAGCAAGGTGTGCATTTGAGCTTATAAAACTTTAAATTTGTTATTTATTTTTTAATGAGCGATCGTTTCACTCTGATAAGACCCTTATTCATCGTCTGGAATCGTTTAAAGCCCTTTGAACAGTTTGAACTGAAACGGTCTTTTGGACCTTGGACCGTTTGGTTACCAGTAAAGTGCATTATATGGAGAAAAATCCTGGAATGTTTTCATCAAAAACCTTAATTTCTTTTCGACTGAAGAAAGAAAGACATGGACATCTTGGATGACATGGGTGAGTAAATTATCAGCAAAAGTTTTTTTAAAAGTGAACTACTCCTTTAAGAGCTTCCGTCTAATGTTGCGTCTTGGTCTGTGTGGACCTTTGTCACTGTGTTTTCTCACTGCCCCACATGTCCCCTCTCTCCCCTTTATTAATGACTAAAATAATCTTTAAGTCACACTTCTTGAAAGCAGCAGGCAGGAGGTCTGTACGATGCATATGACCCTGTACCAGCACACAGGGTTAATTGGAAGAGTGAATGAAATGTTAAAGGTAGACTCTTTATGGTCTTTCACCCTCAATTAAAGAGAAAAACAGCACCTGGGACCGTGCTGTCTACATTACTTTGAAAAGCTGGCTCTGTTGTTATTATATTCATTCTCCGATGGCTTTATCAAATTAATTAATTGCCTTAATGAATGGTTTCACCTGATTAGATGGTTGCCCATCAAAATTGCCAGTTTGAATTATCATCTCTGGGGTGTGGAAGTCATATTTCAAATCAACAGTTCAAATGAGACCACTTCAGAGGATTTTTTAAATATGGGTTTATTTAAAAATTACAATTCTTTGATCATTTAAGGGTGGCGTTGCAAACTCGTATGACTATTTCTTCTGTGGAACACACAAAAAGTTATTTTGAAGATGTGCTGGTTGCTGTTTTCCATGCAATTACTATAATCGTGGACTGGATCTTTCAAGCTTCAAAACACATGCAATGAATATATCTTAAATGTGGTTTATATGACTTATCTGCTGTGTCATATGATTGCTTAGTTTAAAGAACACGAACAGACTGAAATGTACTTCCCCTCCAGTGAGCTGTTAATTGCTACGACTGAATCATCAAATCAGATTCATGATTAAATCTTTACCGCTTTTGAGAAACAGATCAGGGATTTAGTGAAAAAAAAAAAAAAAAACCCCAGCTTATTCGTTATTCAGACATGGATGGTTCGAACACAGGCAGCAGAACGGATGTCAACATTTTCAGTGTAAAATATTGGTCTGTCTGTCATAAAGTCGGTTTTATGGCCTTGAATTATTCCTTAAAAGCTTACGTGAACTATGTCATGCTCTCGTTTTATTTCTGTAAGGGGTTTGGTAGAAATTCAAGGGCATTTCTATACTGAAATTATTTTACCACCTGTATTAAACCAAGACTTTAGACAGACAGAACGTTTCAGGTTACGATGCTTTAGATGACAGGCCATTCAGTGTTCTTCTATATGAAAGGGTGAATAAAAAGGCTTGGAAATGAAGGTTTAGGGTGGCTGAATCCGCTTTAAACGTTGCAAAAGAAAACCTTAGATTAACATACATTGACATGGTAATTTAACTCAGACAGCCTGAAACCTTTTAGTTACATGAGCTATGATAAGAGGTTTTTCTAATTGCCTGACCTCAGATGGATTGCCCTGAAGAAGCAGCCCATAATTCCTGTCATTCACCTTGAGGAGGGTGTGATTCTCTCGCCTGTTGACTGAAAACTCACCCCTATCATGGAACACATAAGGTTTCCTTTTGAGGGTTTTGGATGTTAATAATCAGACGTTTTACACCTTTTACCTGTGATGATCAACTCACCAGACATTGTTATTACTCAAGATATGCTTTAGATGGATGGGTGGACATTTTTACCCAGGTTTGCTATGTAGAAGTACCTTTAAAAATGTGAAATGGCATTTCCACTTCATTATGTCTGATCAGCAGACTAATTAAAAAGAGTGCAGAGTGAAGGGTAACATCTAAAGGATCGCCCTCATTACCTTTCTCTGGCTCCCCTGGGACCCGGCTGCACTTTTTTCACCTTTTAAAAGACTGACTTAACCAGTACATAACCTACTCTGTGCAATTAATAGTGGCATGTTTAGTTGGGCGGCAATGTGAGGTAATTGTGGATTTGGTGAAACTTGCATCATATAGGCTAGTATAGAGCCAGCCAAACAAAGTCGTAAGTGAGTAAATCATGACATAATTAAATTTTTTTGGATGAACTATCCGTTAAAAGCAATTTATTTAGTTAATTTTGCATATATTAGGCTGTGTGTGTGCAGACAAGTGTCTTTCTCTATCCGCTACAGTTGTAAACAGCTGGGTCATGCTGAGTGGTAAACGGGAGTTTTGTTCACCATGGCAACAGACAGCTTGTGTGGAGGCAAGAAGGATGGCAGGGTTAGGAGGAGGCCTCGCTGTAGACGGCTTTGAATAAGCCGTAATTACTCCATCTCTCAATTGTTTTTGTTTTTTTTAATCACTCTGTTTTATTGGAAATTCGTTTCATTGTGGCTCAGGTGGCATCCTGTCTTCAATATCCCTGGAAGAGTTTAGATCTACACAGGCACACGAATCCTACAGTGATTTTTGGGGTCTCAAATACCTGTTGTGTTTATTTCCATTGTTTGACCAATATGGGGTTTTAATTACCTTTATTTAGAGAGCAGGTTGGCTGATATAATACCTATATTTATATATTTTTTGGCTGTTTTTTTCAGCATTGTGCCTAAGAGATGCACTGATTGACCAGCGCGTGAACAGAACCGGACGATTTTCACAGTGACTGGCCGGTCAATCTGACATATGCCGATTTGATGCCATTTTATTCATATGCACTCGGGCAATGCATGATTAACGTCGGGCAACATCAGTAGAAACCCCATGTTGAAACCTTGTGAATTACGGCCGTTTCACCCTTATTTATACCACAAGTGTGAGCGAAGCACCGGAAGCAGCGCATGAGATTCTAAGCAGGAGTGTTTTTGCTGCGCTGCTCACACTCAATAAAAGTGAAAGCACAAAAAAAAAAAAAAAAGGATTTTAAAGTGCCCAAAATGCACAGAATTTGCATGTTGTATGTTTTAACAAGAACTGGAGTAGGCTATGTACAGAAAAGAAAATGTACCCATTTAAACTTGTTTTTATTATTGAGTTTGAGTAAAAGTATATGGTGTTTTATAAAGAAGTGTATGTATATATATATATATAGATAATATAAATATTTATGTTAATGAAAATAAAAAAGTGGTTAAATCGGTATCGGCAGGTCAAAGTCAATGAAAATCGGAAATCGTAATTCGCTGTAGAAAATAGTAATTGGTGCATTTCTAATTGTGCCCCATGCGTGCATTTTTAAAGTTCTCATGAACTGCATTGTTTTATAATGTATCCTGGGTGCACTTAGGGAACAATGTTAAGTTGACCATTTAGTCGCTGTTTTGATTTACTGACACATAGACAAAGAACATCTGACTGCACATGAATCATTACATATCAGAAATCATTGGAAACATAACATATTTCCAATGCCTGAGCCAAAATTGCAACTGATTTACCAAAAATTCCATTGTGAAATGTACCGAACAAACAAATAATACTCTACTGAGACTTTCACATTGTTGAAAAAAAAAACACATTTCTAACATTAGGATCCTAGGCCATCTCACTAACACGTCAGTGCTCACGGCTGCAAATCATCTTCTGCAGTCTTTCACCTATCTATAGCAACATTCTAAAATGAGTTGTTCACTGGGCTTGGTTAACAATAAAAGCTGTTTTTGGATTAACAAGGAAGTTTTCAGTTCTAACATTGACAGGATATTTCTTATAGTATGAAGTTATCATACTACAATAATATCCTGTAAATTTCAGAACTAAAAACTTCCTTGTTTTTGGCTCATAAAAAGTAAAAATAGTTATCCCTTTTATATGCGATTTAATGCGACACAGCTGGGACCGTTTCAGTTTTGAAAAATCAGATGAGCCTGGATTAGGACAAACAATTTGAATGTATTGCTTGTGGATATTTTTTTTTTTTTAACTGCAAAAAGTGAAGAGCTCTGTTCGTTCTATAGTAACAGTCACAATCGTGCACCTGACCACACCACACGCTGCAAAAAATATAACTGCTATCTGCCACATAATGAAAAATCCTAACAAAAGCTCTCGTTTATACAGGCTTCATATTCTTCTTTACTTTCAAAGCTATGGGTTATCTTTCGTCCTGACGATCAAGGCGTTTTAAAACAACACACACAAAAAAACAACATAGCCTAAAAAACAATCCTAATAGGCTGTAGGACCGCTCATAGGTTTATTTTCGTTTTGTTGCATTATTTAGGCTATTTTCAAATGCGTCAAGTGTACAAATAAAAACGAAAACATATTAAGAAAACACAGCATGATATAGCTGTTAAAAGGCTGCTCACGTCTTTTGCGCGCTCAAGTTCAATTTCAAATGTAAGCGCGCGACTTGCGCGCTCATAATGGAGCAACGCAGTCGCCTCCCTCCACAGTCTTGTCGTCTTTGATTTAAAATGCAGCCAGACAAAAGATTTAGATTTCCTGGACATTTTGTCGACTAAAGCCAAAACAAGCAGCGTTCTAACTGAATGAATACAGCATCCCTTACCGAGCGCGAAAACAGCAGCGCAGCCAGCCAGCCACAGTGTGCGGTTCCCGAGTGTATTATGTGTGTGCGCTAAACTGTGGCGCAGTTACAAAAATAGCCTAAATTAAAGCATTTTAAAGTTGGGGACAAAACATAGGCTAATTATTTAGAATACAGTAATAAATAACTGCTTATAACGGAATAAATATCAAGGAGTAAATCATTGAAAAATTCTTTCTATTGGTAAAAAAAAATAAATAAATGCAACTGGTCGACCAATAAGTATGTCAGTTGAACTAAGACGGCATCGACCGATTAGTCGACTGAACGACTGAAAGTTGACAGCCCTAATGTCCACCTCACCCTCCAAACCTGTGTGACTGACTTTCTTCTATGGAAAAAGAAGGCATTTTGAAGAATGCTGGTAACCAAATACTTGGGTTCTCATTGACTACCATCATATTTTTCTATTTCAATGGGAGCCGAAACTGTTTGGTCACCAACATTCCTCAAATTCTTCTTTTTATGTTCTGTCCAGTGTGAACGACCCCTAAATCTTGAGGATCTCTTCAGTCTCATATCCACATCTCCAGTCTCTCCCGACTGAAAGCACATCTCCTCCAGAAAGACTTTGATAAAGAGCCCTAGAACGAGTCGTCACCTTGTCTCCCCTTAGGGCACAAGAGGAAGAGATGGAGAAAACAAAGGAATGAGTGAATAAGCGAGAGGGCTGAAAACAGAATGAAGGCCGATTCTAATAGTCCTAACTACCCAGAGGGAGTTTAAAAAGATATGTAAACGTTTGAATAATACATTTGGAATACATATGAAAGGATATTAAAATGGATTTGCTATTAAGGCAGTTTCCAGGCAACATGGACCACTGGAAGAGGGGAGACGTTTAGTGGACTGCACTAGAATGCTCTGCCCTTTTTGAAGCATGAATACTGAAGCCAGCGCTTACTCTCAGAACAGCTGTTGGCTGTAATTTCCCCGCTCGCCTCTGATCCTGATCCATAATTAATGCATCAATATCCTGATTACTACATTAAAGACTGTTGATATAAATGGATATGGAGAGTTTATTATGAGCTGTTAGTCAGCATATATTTTGAATGAGCTCTTTTAATTGGTTGTTTTAGGGTTCAGCATGTATTCATGAGCATGAGGGCGATTAGAGAGATTGCTCATAAGATTTATAACACTTCACTCAGTCAGTTTTGGTTGGAAATTTATAAATATTTTACCTCGGATTGGTCATATGCTGTCTATGTGGCCCTGAAGGGACTTCGTTGTGCCATCTGCAAAACGAAATGACAGCAGTCGAGTGCCACATAACCTTCACATAACCCAAGTGTTTGCTTTGCTTAAGAGTTACTGAAGCCAAGAGATTTGGTACACATTAATGCAGCATACAGTTTCAACACAAGGATTAGGGAACAGCGGGCTGCACATTTGGTTTGTGACAATACAATTATTTTGGATGCCTATCAAGCTCAAGCTTGAATAGCCAAATAAAAGTTATTCTCTGGGATTTGCTATGGGCAGAGCAATAGCCCAGTCAACACCAGTAAAGTTAAAATACATAATTGGTGTTAGCCTAAAGATCATTTTGGTCCATAATCCTTCCTTAAAGAACTGACCATCATAACTCTTATAGAAAAATATATCTTACACATGCATGCAGATGGGAATACTTGACATATTGCAAGTACACCATCATATTTAATACACTTGACATGCTCTGGTGGTACTGAAGTGGGTTCAAATGTCTATGCCATATACAGTACATGGTGCTTTTCAGGTAGGATATAAACTTAGTAACTTGCTCAGAGATTATCTTTAAACAGTTGCTCCACCTTGACAGTTTTTTTACTGTAGAAAATATGGCAGTAAAATAATGTCCAATGTTTTTGAAACAAAAAGCATGTTGAATTGCACCAATTGAAAAAAAAATGCATTGCGTTAACCATGCTTGCATTTTTATCCATTGTATTTTTAAGGCTTGCATTTTTCTGGGCTGAAATTCAACATGGTTGAATATTTAAGCTGTGAATATTTCAATTAAAAACATTTTAAACACATTTTCATTATTACAAAATCAATAATCCATATTCACCTTTCATATTTCACTTCCAAAAATTTCAAACTTAAAAATACAACCTATAATATTCAACAGGCAATTTTCGGTCCATTTTATTTCGCCTTGAAAATTCGCTTCCACAAATTCAGTGGTTCAGCTTCGACGGTGATGTCCAGGAACTGCAGGAAAAGCAATAGATTACCGAGCATACTCTCTATCTGCTGTTAGTTGGCTTTACCAGCAGGGGGTGCAAGTGCGTGTTGACAACAATGGTTGACAAGCACCAAAGCAACAGAAGAGGCCTTCACAAAACGTCATTTGCTGAAATGTACAGAGCGATAAATACGAGTTATAATTTATATGTGTGTGGAAAAGGTAGCCTGACTTCGTCATACTCATATTCTATTGAGAATATGAGTCTGATACCGCTCCATTAAGCTTTGATTATGAGGCGTGTCGGTAACCGAACCAGGAAAAAACAACAACTCTGCACTCAATTGGATAGTCGGTAGACCTACAACCAATCAGAGCAACGCAGTAAGTCAACTCCTTTGCATAGCGCAGTTTTCAACTACAGAACTTACTTATTTTAGAAGTTAAATAACGAGTGTTGCTTCTTTTACTTACTTCTCAATGAGTGCGAACCAAAGGAGAAACCACAACGACCACAGGCTTTTCATTACGTCCCATCTTCTTAGTGACCATCGGAGCCAGCTGATAAGTTACACTTTTCCCGAATCATGTGGGAAGGACGCAAAATATCTTTCCGATCGACAAATGCCTTGATTGCAGTTCTCTGTTTGTCTATTAAATTAATGCGCTGTCGATTTATTTTACAACAGACGCGACAGAGGAACGTTGATAACGTGATGATTACTTGCAGATCAATCTGTCCATCATCGTATAAAGCCCGCCCTGGCAATTTGATTGGTGCAAACATTGTTTGCCTGATCACAATTACTCCTCAATGTATTCGAGTCCAGATCCGAACTTCACGTCCAAAAAAATGTTGTGGGCGGAGTTCGGGCTGGCATCCAGGCTATGGAAAAGGTTGATTTAAGACACAAAACACACGGGCCTTTACTCAAGTGTCTTATAAAACTTATTTTTACCCCCGTGCAAAGTAAGGTGATTTGTCCACTGCAAAACTAATTTTGACATTATTTTACTTCCGTAAGAAAAACACAATTTGTGTTTTTCTCCACTTTAGCGCCTCTGGTGGCAGTGCTGAGAATGCGACATGAATTGCATTCTGACACCTATTCAGACTGCAGTGAAATTCACACCCATGTATTTGTGTAGACTAGTTTATTAATGGAATAAAGGAAATTAAAGGAAAGGAAAGCCTGGCCTTAAAGGGAAACTTTAACCTTTGGTCTAATAACACTTTGGTACCGAGTCAACCGTTCTCTGAGATTTGTTTTCATGCATAATCGAATGTAAAGAGTTTTATCTCTAAAAACTGTTTAGCGTATAACGCTCAGTATAGGGCATAGAGTAATGGAAAATAAAAATCGCTAGTTAATACCACTAACAAGGCTCAAAATAGCCTGTCTGTACACTTACAAAGTTCTCAATGCTTCGGTTTTCATCTAGGGACCCTCATTATGTTACTGTGTTAGTGTGGAGCTATTTTGAGCCTTTTTAGTGGTATTAACTAGCTATTTTTAATTTTTATTACACTTTGCCCGATATACTGAGCGTTATACGCTAAACAGTTTTAAGAGATAAAACTTTTTACATTAGATTATCATGAAAACAAATCTCAAGAGAACGGTTGACTAGTAGGTACCAATGTGTTATTAGACCAAAGGTTCGTTTTGCGCCGGATTTCTCCTTTAAGGCAGATTTGCAGCATTTCTGAATTTTAAAATAAAGCAGAATGTCTCTACTGTGTTTTTTACTGTGAGCTTAATTTATTTTAAAGGGATGGTCCACCCAAAAATGTTAAATTTGTCATCATTTCCTCACCCTCATATTGAACTGTGTAAAAAAATGTTGTTAGCAAACATAGTTTATACATGTTAAACATTTGTTTTACATTTTGCATATTTATTGTTTCTTGTCATGACTTGCTCTGAACAGACCTGTTTATTTTTGGTTTCATTCAGATGTCCAAACATTTTTCAGACAATGACGTAAGTCCACCATTTGTCTTTTGGCACAACAAACTGTTTGCAGAAATATGTTTTTATGGCATTATTTGGATCAGATTTGGAGTGAGGCCTGTGTCTGCATGCCTAAAGGATATACTTGTGAAAAGAATCATTGTGTTGTTGCAAGATAAGGTCCAGGTCTTTTTACACTGCTGGATTCATTAACCCCCAAAGACACAACAATCATCTGACCCTGAAGGAGACACTGCACACATTCAAGGATTAGCACTGCCAAGGTCAGTGGAAACAGTTCATGTGAACCAGCATGGACAAACAACAGAAGTTTTTATCTCACTTATTAGATTTTCTGCAGTTTAAACACGAAAATTGTTTTGACACTAGTGACCTGTTGGAGAAGTTAAACCAGCTCAGTGTTATTGGTTACGGGGCCATCAGGGTGACCTGGTTGATTAGCATCAGGTGATACAGCGTATGTCTATTGATGGAGAGAATTCTTGGTGTTGACCTTTAGCACTCCAGTGTTTAGGCAGCCAAATCCATAACACTATGTTCATATCCGCTCATCGATAGACTAACCACCCAGTGTGCTGATCAAACAGGTGGACTTTCTTTTCATGAACATGAGAAGATGATTTGTTTGCCCTACTGTATTTGCACTCGAACAGCAAATAAGCGTAAAAGGCAAAGGCGAGGTTAATGGCGCGCTGATCTGAGTGGGGCCGTTAGGTGCTAATACTGCAGTGTTTGTTTATGTCTGAGCAGCCAGACTGCCTAATGCCTCTGACCCCAGCTCACCTCCATCATTCTCAATAAGGGTCCCGTGCTGATGGGCTTTATGGTCCATACTTTGGTGTGAACTTTACAGAGTGTGAACTTCCACCACAGAGGATGCTGTGAAATGGCTTTTGGTTTGTCTGTATTTGATAGGATGTTATGAAGTGCAGTCTTTTTTACTGAATTGCTTAATGTAGGGTGTTATTTAATTTTTATTATGGCAATATTAGTTCTCAGCTGTTGGATGATTATTGTAGGGTTATTTATCTCGCAGTAAATGCTCACAATAAATTTGGATTTGATTCTTTTGTTTATTTAAAGTCCCCCTGTGGTGAGAATCCAGCTTTTAATGTTGTTTATATGTCTAGATATTAGTGCCGTACTGGTGTTTATTTTTGTTATGATATGAATTTTTAAGATACCGCAATACAGGTGTACAACTATCAGATCAAACCCAAACCCACTTCAGTTTGAGAGGGGTCCCTTTTCACTGTTGCACTGTGGTGAGGGCACGACTGTATGTGGTACTAAGTGAATATAGGTTAAACTGTAATTGATAGCGGTCAAGTTATATTGCAGTGTTTCCCATACATTGGTTCGCAAAATCAACACTGACCGCCCCAAGTAGATTTTCCAAAGGCTTTGATATTGTTGAATTAAACATGAGCACTGCACATTTTAAAGTCAAAACATGGCACGTGTGTTTTTATATGAATGTAAGGGAACTGACTGTGTTTAGAAAAGTTTTGACGTTATTTTTATTGAATTTTTCTTTATCATTCCTGATAAAGCAGCATTTTTGAGCACTGCGCTGCTTTGTGTACAGCCGTTTCATAATTTGGAAAAATAATGTGATATATTTTTTTGTCATAACTCCCTGCACAACTACATGTCTATGTGGTGTTTTAATAATATGCTTTAACCCTTTATGACCTGCCATAGAACAGTTCCACCAGAGTATATCTTTCTATTTTTGCATGCTGTGCTGTCATTCTTTTGAGCATTTTCATATGCCATACATCAAAATAATCCTTACTTTCTCAACTTGAAGGCTGTGTTTGTAATAAATCAATAGTACCTAGATAAATATCTCAAAAGTGCAATAAACAAAAAGAAAAACAATTTTTTTAAATTCTACATATTTTATTCAATACAAAAAATGATAAATGTCAACCTCAAACTTGTCAATGAGAAAAATGTGCATAAAACAGTTTAAAACTATACAGAATTGATTTGAACTGTTTACATCAATTAGTTTTTAAGATACACTCATTCAAAAAAAGGGAGTAAAATGCCATGTAAAATATTCAATTACATTTGTGGTCAAACAGATAACATTTTGCTTTTGAATATTGATTGAACATTGAATTGGTTAGAATATAAATTAAATAGACCCTGTCAGAACAATTAATTATAAAATAAATATAAAATAAATAAATAAAGGCGATGAGCAGACAGAGCTCGGTGCGTCCGTGTACTTTCATTTTGACATAACGTTGCTGCGCACGTGTGTGTGTGTGTGTGCGTGTAAATGTGCTTGTATTTGCGAGTGTATAAACGAGAAGAAATGATAGAATGAAGCAATGGTAAAAAGACAATAACGATAAGAAGGAACATATAGCAGATGGGAGTCAAGTGCGAGTCAAACTTATTATATGAGTCAAACGCATGGCCAAAAGACGCAGCTTTTGACGTCACTATATACGACACACGCTGGGGTCATAGTGCTCAGGACGTGATGGCGTGATCCGTCCATGGATCAGTCATCGGAAGACATAACTATCAATTGCAGATCTACAGAACATGTGTGCAAAGACGCTGCAATGCATTTTTGATTTTTTTTTTGTGAAACGCATTTATGTACAGACTCATTAGAGGGTGCAAATAATGCAACATGCGCATGTTGGAGGCTTGATCTGACCATGTTACATCTCTGGTTTTGTATGCAAAAAGAATGATTGAGCTAGCCACTTGGTTTCAGTTTCTATAGGCTGTTAAACAGACACACGCAAACCGGAGCGTCGACGCTCCCGTCGGTCTTAAAGGGTTAAGAAAAACCATGTGCAAATGCATAAGTCTTACCTACCCCAAATTTTTTTTAATGGTATTATAAATTAATGCTACTTGATTTTTTTATCATCATGTAGGGGGTCTCAATATAGTTGGTGAACTCTACCTATTTCACTTAGTTTACTTTAGTGGTGCAAGGCCAGCTCGCTGGAAGTTAGCATCAACCTGCTTCCCTCGTCAAAAACCCAATTGGCTTTTGGATTATTGCCGAAAATAAGGTCTTTGTGACCAAACAAAAGTTTATGATTCTTACAAGTTCATTGTGATAATCTTCACAAATGAACACAACTTTTATACATTTTAAAGCCTAAATACAATCTACAGAAGTAAAAAGCTAAACATAGTATAAACAAACTACACCACGGTTGCATTACTTCACCATCACATTCACTAAGCTTCTAACGTTTTCAGTATTCAGTAAAAAAAACGTTTTTTTCCTTCGAGTTCACGCTATAATAGTCTGCAAGAGTGAGGCTGTGAAAGCGACTAGTCAGTAGATGAGTCTACCTGTTCGTCTGATGACGTTTAATGTCCTGACAATCTCTCATTTAGCTACTTGTTAGCAACCACCATGTAAAAGCTTAAAAATTGTGGGTATTCCTGATGTATTTTATATCTTAGAATAAAACTTGAAAATATCCTGAGCTTGTGTTCACCACATATCTTATTTTAAACATTTAACCAAAAACCTGTTATAAAATAACAACAAAAAAACAATTGACGTACAGAGACAATGTAACTGGAAGTGCTAAAATGCTAACACATTTCTGAGTTTTGGCCTACAAATATGTCATCCCTGCATCACCCTGTTGTATGTAATCAATAAACTGTTTGGATGCATCGCTTTAAATGTTGTATTGCTTGTTGAACCTGATTAGACAGCTTTGTAGTTTCAGCTTTCACAAGGTTGACATTTTATAAATCTTCCTAACATTAGACATATTGAGAATATGCCAGTGAAACAGATGAAGCATTGGCTGAGTGGAATGCTGACTGGCTGCTGGACTAACTCATTGATTGGCCTTGGAATTATCTCTGTTTCACACTGACGTATGAAACTAAAGATTAAGATGAAAAGTTGCATGGAGTTCCACAGGTTTTTGGAATTTCATTAGTTGTGCTCTATTGATTATATGCTGGATGCAGAGATGCTGAGCACACCAAAACAGATGCAGTAAAAACAAAAAAAAAAAACGTTCTACTTCTGGACTTTATTTTAGTGAAAATTTACAGTAAAATTGTTGAATGGGGTATGCCATAACACATACTATTAATATACTAAAGCAGTTTTAAACATACATTTACAGTTTTTCTGAAATAATTATTATGCACTTAGCTGTTTACATCATTAGTTAAGAGGTGGATATGGCACATTTAGACACACCACAGGACCATTTAAAATGACCAGTGTGGTGGTTATTGACTAAAACAATTAAAAATCTATTTCATTAATAGAAGAAAGATTTAAATTAGAAATGTTGCCTTGGCAACTAACTGAAATGGTGCTAAAATAGCTTTAGAATTAGTAGCCTATATAGATTACATAAGAAAATGATAAAGCACAAAGGTACTGAAAACTGAAAAATAAAAATATAATTTTGAATAATTCAAAATTATAAATACTTAATCATATTAATAATTCTAAAATAAGTAAGTCAATAAGTTAGTGAATACAAATTAGTTGAATAGTTGATGTGGTGATTTTTTTTTTAAACTGGTTACAGGACAGAAGACTTATTATACATTAATTTACAATTTTACCTGAAATGTTAATTTTAAATGTTGAGTTTATTTAAAAAAAGTCAATTACCCTTTGATTTTAACTTCTCATTGCCTTTGCTTTCCAGAAATGGCAACAGTCTAATTTACATGAAAGAAAAAGAGGCAATTGTACCAACATTGAGAATCATCTGAATTTTGGCAGCCATCAGGTATTTTTGGATGCAAGCTAACAAAATTTAAGTGAGACCTTGGTGGAAAACGGAATCATTTACTTGATCATTAGGAGTGTGAGAGAAAGAAATAAGGGTGAAGGGCAAAAAATGTGAAATAGAAAACTTGCATGAGCAATCAGGAAAAATAGCCCAAGGACTGCTGGAAATGACTTGTCAATTACTCCAGTGCTAATAAGGCTTTTTTTCAGCATCATAAAGCAGCCATGCTGTAAAAACAAAGCATGCTTTCCTCAGGCACGGACACCCTGTGAAAGCACCCATTCAGGCTGCCGGTGTCCTACAGGTTAGGGATCAGCTCTGGCTACGGGTTAATCATGCTTTCCATTTTCTCCTCGGTGCCCATGTGGACACGACCCGGCAGAGTCAAGAGGGGCCGAACAAAGAAACGTAGGGCGGAATTGGAGGAGTGGAGATATAGTAGGGTGTGCGACGTGTTAGGTGCATGGCCATGATGAATTAGGGTGGTTGTATTTGTGTGAGATGTAAGAAATAAGACCTGCCGGAGCTCTCTACGCCTCCTGGCTTGTGTGATTTATGAGGGGTTTACCTCTTGTTTTTATGAGTCATTATAAATAATAACAACAGCTGTAATGTACGGCAGTTAACAGAAGCGCTGCATCTAGTGGATCTCCACTGGTGGTGTTCAGAGGACATGAATCTAACAGCCTAACAAAGAAGAGAGACTAAGATAAATATGGTGTGGAATAAGGATGTACAAAACGATATATTCTCAGTCTTAACCAGAACCAAGTATTAAAGGGATAGTTCACTTTGAAATTAATTTTTGGTATGTTTTAGCTTACCTCGAGCGCATCCAAGATGTAGGTGTCTTTGTTTCCGCAGTAGTTTCAATTTTGACTCGTAGAAAGGAACTGCTGAATGTTGACACACTGTGGCATTCCCCTCTCGACAGTGTCTATACATTAGTATGTTAATTTTCAATTGTACGATGCAGTCGCCATGTGTTTTAGTTTAACACCGTAAACGTAAATCAATTTTTTAAAAAAAATCAAAATTCGATTAAACACTTTAAAATGATTATTGTGTGGACCTACAGTTGCAAATGAGAGAGTCGTTCATACCAAGATGAAATTAGCTATCTGCTTGCCTTTAGCTCGAATTCAAAACAATAAGCTTGTAATAATGTTTTTAATTCCAGTGGTACTGGTCAAACATGTCTTTGTGTCACTATGTCACATCTGTACACATAAAGAATGAGTCTTCGGCTAGTAGGCTATATTGCTTGTGAGAATGTTGGAGGTGGAGATTTACAGCCTTCTCTTAAAGCACTTGATATAATTAAACGTATTAATTTGATGGCGGATCCAGAAAAGTTCAAACGCCAATTACAATTGACAACTGAAGATTCACCCGTTGTAAAATGCAAAAGACTTCGGACTTTGGAGTGGCTACAGAAAAAAAGAGACCAGCATACCAGACCCATGGTAAAACAGGGATAAATACCGGAAGGGCTTTTGAAAGGTACTCAGTGTACTCCGTGTACTCAATTGTACTCAGTGTTTTGAAGGGGTTTAAATACAGAGACAGCTTTTTCTTCGTGCATCGGAACATTTAAAGGAGTAGTTCACTTTTGAAAAAACTTTTGCTGATAATTTACTCACCCCCATGTCATCCAAGATGTCCATGTCATTCTTTCTTTAGTTGAAAAGAAATTAAGGTTTTTGATAAACATTCAGGGATTTTTTAGTTCCTCAGACCGTAGTTCCTATAACTTTTTTCTACGACTTTTTTCGTTCCCTTTCCCTAGGTCTATGTTGATTGGTTCAACTTATCAGTCATGCCCACTGTCAACACGGAACTTGTAGCGCGCTGTCTGCCATATGCTGTGTGTTTTGCAAAACATTACAACGAGGATTAAGACAAACATAACGCATTCAACCAGCTAATAGCCTCTATGCACGAACCTTGATGACGTATGTCCAAAAGAATCTCAGTCAGCGTCTCTACTTCCGGAAGCGCGTTCTGCAGGCAAAGTGTATAGCGGCAAAACTTTAATAAAATCCGTTTTCTCAGAAACGGAGACAACGATTTTAGAAACGCTGATCGCTAGTCGAATTTCGTACAATATTAGAGAATACTAACCCTTAAAGTTGTTGATGTAGCTCGAAATATATCATTTAAATAACTTCTCTTTTTTACAATTGTGTGACGGCTAACTGCCTCACAGTGTTAACATCATTCACATTAACTGCAGGACGTTTTTATAAACAGCAAGTGTAATTTGATGCTATCTCCACCTAACGCCGGCCCAAAACCGAGCCAAACCCGGAAGCGATCGTGCATAGAGGCTATTGCTAATGCTAGCTAAACTTACCCGTCGTTTTGTTTGCCTCCTGCGCTCTGCTCTTTTATCTTCTTCCATCATATTACTTAATATCATATTACGCTGGAGCCTTCCTTCTCTGTGTTTCTCTGTATAGAAGTTCTCAAGCATAATCTTTAAACGCCGCCGTTCGTTCTCCGTTATTAAGGTCCCGGCAAGGCAGAACAGGAACATTGCAATAGCCTCCTCCATGCTGGTTTGTTGTTGTTGTATGTGGCCGCGCTACATCGCCGTGCTTGCCGTTACCCCTCCCTTACCCAGTGCGAACGCAAGCAGCAAAACCGAGTTTGGGGGAGAGTAGTTCTTAGAACTGTTTAGAAGTGGACAGTTCCTATAACTAAGTTCCTGTAACTACTTGGTCGAAAGCGGCTTATGTTTTACAAATGTAATATTAGAAAGAGCCCTGGCCCTGATAGGATAATGGGTACATTTCTAAAAGTCTGTGGCCAAGAACAAATACCCAAAAGAGCTTAATGACCTTAGGCCTGTAACCCTAACATCAATGGTGATGAAGACCTTTAAAAGATTAGTCAAGCAAATCCTGTCTGTAAAGGTTCATGGCATGCTTGACCCAATGCAATTATGGTTTATAGATTAGACGATGCTACTACTACCTTACTTAATCTTCTTTAAGTGTCTTGAGAGAGAAAAAAAACATTCAATGCTTTTATTTGCTGATTTTTCATCAGGATTTAACACAATCCAAACACACCTTGTAGTTAGGAAACTTGTGTCCTCGTTTAACCTTGATCTAGGTATAGTAAAATTGATTTTTTAACATTGAGGCCCGTCAGTCAGCGTTAATGGCGGTCTATCTCAGAAGTGATTGTCATCTTTTCCCCACTATTGTATCTCCTGTATACAAATAACTGTAGGAGTCAACACAATTGCAGGTTTCTTCTGAAGTTTGCGGACGATACAGTGCTCAGTCTGCTCCAGGATGGAGAGGTTGACCATTGGCCTGTTTTAACGACTTTATTGATTGGTGTGACTACCATTTGTTGAAGTTAAATGTCCTTAAAACCAAAAAATATGGTCATAGACTTCAGAAAAAAACTCTCCATTCTACCTCTTCAACAGTAATCAAGGGCTCACTTGTTGAGACAGTGGACTGTTACAAATAGGAACAGTTATTGGCAAAAAAACAAACAAACTTTGAACTTAATACTTCTGCTGTCTACAAGAAGGGTCTCCAGGGGCTTCATTTTCTGCACAGACTGAATACTTTTAATGTGGACAACTTTGATGACTCTATTTTATAAATCTTTTATTGAATCAATTTTAAAATTTTGTTGCATAGCTTGGTATGGGAATTTAATGGTGCAAAGCAAAAATAAACTGTCTAACATTAAGGTAGCCAGGAAACTAAACTTTCCTTGGCAGACATCTATAAAAGACAAGTTATATGTAAGGCTCAGACTATCATAGCTAGCTCTGACCACCCTCTGTTGGATGAATTTGTTCTTCTCCCCTTTGGGAGAAGATACAGACTGCCCAAAATAAAAACTAACAGATACAAATTTTCCTTTGCACCCACAGCAATTAATGCCCTACATTTTTACTGAGCTGAGCTGCTGCTCAAAATGATAGATTGTTGAGGCTACCATTTCAACTATTGAGTACTTTTAGACGAACAAAAAAGGTTGCATACCAGTTGTTCTTATCTTTGTCTCATTTATTTATTTTTTAACCCTTTTGCAAATCAAATTTCTCCAAGTAGGACCATAAAGACTGAACTGAACTGAGTTATGTTAATTGAAATGGTTTCACCTTGATTGGATTGGTAATGTGGCTGGGTTAGACTCACTTTAGTCTGGGCACCCTTGTTCTCAACCCAGTCACGGATTAGATGCATTTGAATGAATTCCATTTACAAGACACAGACGTCCTACCCGGTGGGTTAGAAGAAGTTTGCTGCAAAGCACCTTTTCATAGACTTGTTTTCTGGGCTATTTAATGAGAAGGAAAGGGAATCGATGAAGGAAAAGCATTTCCGGAGATTGCCAGCGTGAATGTGGTGGAAGCGCTTAACGTTGGCCTTGTGCAGGAGCTCACAGTGACATGGAACCATTGATCTTCTGTTTATTGTACAATCAAATATCTGACCTGTCGATTGCTCTTGCTAATGTGTGCAGTCCATCAGGACACAAACACACAATATGGTTTCCTTTAGATTCATAAAAAAAAGTGAAATATGTCAGGCAAGCTATACTGACTATTCATTGCTTGTGGAGCTCAGTTTGGTTTGGTGTCTGTTGGTGTTCTTTCCTTATAAAACAACCATATTTCAATTAGCTTTTTAATCTTTACCAGTCACACTTGAAAAAAATGCATGTTCACCAATTCTGTTGCTTGTGTATTTGATCTATTCATTAATGCAGGAAACCTTTACTGACACAAACAACAATGACTGGTAATGGTACTTTGGCTCTGGCATGTGTTTCTTTTCAGCATATTACAACAGTGCAACTGCAGAATTCAGATTATGCATTACTTTTCATATTTTAATACAGGCCCAGTTTTTGAGATAGATGAATAGATGAATAGATGGATAGATGGATAGATGGATAGATGGATAGATGGATAGATGGATAGATGGATAGATGGATAGATAGATAGATAGATAGATAGATAGATAGATAGATAGATAGATAGATAGATAGATAGATAGATGGATAGATGGATAGATGGATAGATGGATAGATAGATGGATAGATAGAAGTGTTGTCAAAGTATCAACTTCGGTACCAAGTCGGTACTGAAATTTAAAAAATGTGACACTTTGAATAGTAAATACCTCTGATTGGCCATTGTGCTCACATGCTCATTAAATATATCTGTGATTGGCTACACTAATCAGCACTTAAAAAAGTGTTGTAAATATACTATACATCAATGACGCTCTTACCGAGCGCTTGCACAGATACATACCGGTCCGCTGATAGATGCCTGCTTGTGCTTTAAAAAAAATTTCAAACACTATCATGTGCTCTCGAACGCTCTAGTGCGTTGATCATTGTAGCTAATCACAGACATGTCCGATAGAGCGCGTGAACACAATTGGCCAACCAGAGGTGTTTACAATTCCGCTGAACTGCGCTCAAAGCATCACATTTTCTAAATTTCAGTACTGACTTGGTACCGAAGTCGGTACTTTTGACAACAGATAGATAGATAAACAGATAGATAGATAGTCTCAAGCAAACAATCTGGAAAAGATACCTAAGAAAACATTTTGGATGAAAAGTAAGAAGAAATGTGAACAAAAATTGGCAGCACAGTATAACCAAAAGAAAACATTTATTTTGTGCCAATTGTTGCTTTTGTTACGCAGTTCGTTTCCCCATATTTTTCATCAGTTTTCAATTTTCTATTCACGTTTATGAAAAGAATTACCATAGATATTATCATTGCACCCTGCTATCACCACATTATATTTTCAGGCATGCCAGAAACCACCATCACGTCCACAAAAGGAATTCCAAATATAACCAGCTCCGACCAATATTTTCTGTTTGCCTTTTTATTTCAAGTAATGCATTCAGACTGAGTGAAAAGGATCCCAGCGTATAGTTGAAAGCTCCCCATACAGTGATTTCTGACTGCAGGGTTTATACAGGCGCTGCAGGATACACAGGGATTTTTAAATGCTGTGTACAGTCAGACAGCGTGGTAATTACACTGGGAATGATGTGCTTTGTCTCTGTGTGTGTGTGTGCGCGTGGGTTTACTGACAGACTGAGCTGATCCTGTCAAGGAGGTTCTGAAGAGAAAAGGAAACACTTTTGAATTGACATTTAAACAAAAGCAGAATTGAGGCATAAAGAGGCTGTAGGAGTATGTGTGTGACCTCCCATCAATCACTAAGAGAGACAGAATCAAAGGGTTTTACTGGTTGCACTATGATTGCCGCAGGATCCCTGACAAGAAATACCATGGCAGCAACATGGCACAGTGATGCACAGTTTCGGGATGGTAAGTAGGTGGACACCTTATTATCAGGTACCTTTTCACTCCTCTGTTAATGTTCTTCACTAATTGGAACATGGATGCAGAGATTTGTTCTATTGCAGACAGAGAGTATGAGTGAGGTCTTATTGTTGGGAGATTGACTCATAGTCTGTGTTAAAATTCATCCCAAATGCAATAAGGGTTCAGGTCAGTCAAGTCCTTACACACCAGACACGGTAAATCATTTCTTTGTGCAAATTACTTCTAAAATCTGTCTCATCAATCTATACTATATATACACACACACACACACACACACACACAGAACACATATATGTGTGTATGTATATACAGTATATATATTTGTGTATGTATGTATGTATGTATGTATATGTGTGTGTGTGTGTGTGTATATATATATATGTGTATATATATATGTGTATATATGTGTATGTATGTGTATGTGTGTGTGCGTGTGTATGTATGTGTGTGTGTGTATATATATATATATATATATATATATATATATATATATATATATATATATATTAATTCTTTATTTATGTTTTGGTCCCCATGAGGAAAACGCCTTAAAATCATTTTTGAAAATGTACATATGAAGAAGGGTTAGGGGTAGAATAGATCTTTTTTTTGCAGTATGTAAATGTAAAAGAAAAACCTGTGTGTGTGTGTGTGTGTGTGTGTGTGTGCGCGTGCGTGTGTTTGTGAGAGAGCAAAGTGTTGTGGGTGGGATGACAGTTATCCCTTGCTGGAGCTAGGTGGTGCTGGTAATCTATGCTCAGTGTTTGTGTGTGTGTATGTGTGTGTATGTGTGTTTGTGTGTTTTAGATGGAACAATGAGCTGGTTTTCCTTTCACTGGATGCAACATCTCTATTTTCATATAAAACAGGTTAAAGGGCTGTAAGACATGAAGAGTGAGTGATGACAGGCTAACATTGAGGAAAACACAGATGCACATCAGTGAACACTCATTAGTGTTGCTACACACACAGTGATGATGCTTAGAGGGGCTGAAAGATATTTTGTCCTGTACAGTCCAAAAGAACTGGAAGGAGTTATTTTGACATTCTCATTTTTGGGATTAAATTATTCATTTATGTTGTGAGGATTTTTTCTTTTCTTTCTCTTATCCTCTCTTATGACTTTGCTCAACCAATTGCATAAGTTTGGGGCCGGACTATCTGGTTGTCTCACCAATTGCTTATGGATGGTTTGGTTTGGTGGCACAGAAATTACAAACTTCAGCTTAAAAATGCTAATGTTGTTGACACAAACTCACAGGAAATTATGGGAACAGAGAGGGAAGCAGTTTAGCTTGGGAATGTTGCAAGTGGTGGATTCAAACTATTGTTGCTCACATATGCCCTACAAATGGTGTCTGAGAACATGTGGTAACTGCTAGGTTGCGGTTCACACAGCGTGACAGTTTAGCCTAGACAAGCAAACATAAAGCTCACTTTCTGTGGGACTGTCCTCAGTATCCCTCGTAAAATCATGTTGATTTTGCGAGAGCGTGCAATTCAAAGCCCTCCAAAATTGATCAGTGTGGGTTCGGTTGGCTTGGGTGGGCTTGATGGATGTGTTTTCTTTGGCATATATAGAGCACAGTGTCAGTAAACATAATGGAGTCTGGTTGTGCTGGTTGAGTCTTACAAAGTTAAGATAAGATGATTTCATAATAAACACATCCAAGTGATTTCCTGTCCTTCTTGAAATTATACCAAACATGCAGATAAACACAGTTATTTTTCCATTACTGATGAGAGTCTTAGTGTGTGACTTGCAAGAAGTGCACAGACTTGAAAGCACACTCAGGATAATGTGGAAGGATAATATAGTTTGACTACAATGGTGTTGATTGTCAAACCAACGAAACTTTGAAAATTTGTCTTTCCTTAAGTTTCTAACTTTTGTTTGCCTGGACATTAGAGTTGCATGATTTTGGATAGACTGAGTCACATTTTTTTTTTAAAGAAATAATCACAATTCTGAGCAGACAAGCATATTAACATGTAATATACTAGAGGTACTGAGAAAATATTAATTTCTGCAGTCAATATTTAAAAAAATGGTTTGAATGAATGATTCAATGACTCAAATGCTTTATTTGTTTCAATACTGGATGAATCAGTTTTTTGAACAAATCTCTTGAATAAATGATTCAGTGACTAATACATTGAAAACATTGATTGTCTGAACAGTCATATCGGAATTCATGCAACTTTTAAGTTACTCTAGATCAACATTCGTCACAATTCTGTGCTGATGGGAGTCACTCCAACTCCAGATTAAATATGAAGATGGCAGCAAAGTTGGAGGGATGGTGAGCTGTTATTCTCACAAGTATTACACAACAGACGCGAATAGCACGTCAAATTCGAGCCTACCGCTTATAGTTATGAGCTTGACCACTTTGAATCCATTCGTGCGTCAAGAGCGAAATTGACGCATGTTAAAACAAAAAGTTTGAAGCGAAATTTACGCTTCAGAATTGAAACCCGTTGGCGGCCATCTTTTTTATGTTGATCGAGCATTCATCGAAAGAGTCACCGCTCTTGTATTTGCTCTGGTGAGCAGAACAGCGGTGTGTGGATCATCGTCGCCGTACTTTTGACCACCGGACCCTTCGGAGGCGAACGTTTGCGAGATTCACAATTTGCTCGCTCCAGGAGCTGCACCTAAATGACGGCCGCTGTTAGCGGTACTTACGCCTGTCCCCGTGCCCAGTTTGATGATCTGTTGTCGCGCATCGGAGCGAGTCTTCGCGACCCTCGCCGTCATCCACCTAATCTGTCATTTATTTTTGTTTTGTTGATAAATAGAGTCAGTCTCCAAAAGTTATTAACCGGTCCTGTGACATTTTTTTTCTCACGTCCAGACACAAACTTATGCACATGTTTTTGGTTGTCTTTACATCATAATAATATTTCATATAATCTAGATATGGAATAAATAACATTCAATACAAAATGAACATGTCTCGTATATTGAAATAAAGTGTTAAGTGATGAAATATTTGCTTTGTTGTGCATTAGAACCACACCAGGCATTTAGTCATATTACAAAATAATTTATTGAAGCATCCAGATACTTCACCACATGAGCAAGCAGCTGGGCTCCTGATTGGTTAACGCGGCGTCGTTATCTAGTGAGGCCACCGTTCATCTGAGCACCTAATAGACATTTTTGTGTGAGATGGCTTCATCCCTATCCAGAGTTATTTTACTGTGGCCACCGCTCTGTCGAGCTCCAGATACAACTACAAAGTCAAGCGTTGGTCCTCTTCGGGCACCTTGATAGCCACCTTAAATTAGAGCAGCAGTTCTCCTCTCACTCTAGAGAGTCATTAAGATTATAGCTCTGAACTTCAGTCACTCTATATTTGCGTGTCCGACTAGGGCTGTATTCAACCAAAGAAATCCTCAGTCGACCAAGGTCTTGTCCTGCGTGACGATTAGTCGACTAAAAAAAAAAAAACGGATGTTTTGATTCAACATTTTTTAAACAATTGTCATAGAGCATTTATAAAACAACAACGAAAAAACATCGAAAATAAATAAAACTATAATAATAATACAATTCTTTGAAAATTAAGTGATTTGTTTAACTGCAAGTGAGGAGCTCTGTCCTTGGTCTATACTGACGGTCACAATCGCGCACCTGATCACACCACACGCTACAAAATAATATAACTGCTATCTGCCACATAATGCAAAATCCTAACAAAAGCTCTCGTTTATACAGGCTGTATTCTTCTTTACTTACAAAGCTATGGGTTAACTTTTGTCCAGCCGATCTGTTAGGCGTCTTAAAACAACAGACAAAATAGCCTAAAAAACTATCTGAAATCTAGGCTGTGTTGTAAGATAGCATATAAGTTTAATTTCGTTTTGTTACATTATTTAGGCTACTTTCAAATGAGTCAAGTGTACAGATAAAAACCTATTAAGAAAACAATCTATTGAGTCAGTATGATAAAGCCGTTAAAAGAGCTGCTCACGTCTTTTGCGCGCTCAAGTTTGATTTCAAATAGGCACGCGATGTGCGCGCTCATAATGGAGCAACGCGGTCGCCACCGTCGCCTACCTCCACAAACATGTAGCCAGACAAAAGATTTAGATTTCTTGGACATTCTGTCGACTAAAGTAGCGTGAACTGAATGAATACAGCAAAACTACCTACCGGTCCATCCCTTATTGAGCGCGAGCAGCAGCGCAGCCAGCCAGTGCGGTTCCCGAGTGTGTTATGTGTGTGCGCTAAACTGTGGCGCAGTTACAAGAAATAGCCTAAAAGCATTTAAAGTTGGGGATAAAACATAGGCTAATTATATTTAGAATACAGTAATAAATAACTGCTTTATAAAGGAATAAATATCAGGGAGTAAATCATTGAAAATGTATTTCTATTGGCAAAAAAAAATGCGACTGGTTCAACCAATAAGAATTTTCAGTCGACCAAGACGATATCGACTGATTAGTCGACTAAACGACTAAAGTTGACAGCCCTAGTGTCGAGACCGCCTCCGATTTCTGGCCTTGGCTTAATAACTGAGGAATGGGTGATAGTTTGCCAAGCATTCTCACCTCAAGCCTCTCAGTATCTGAGTGTAGGTTCCTTAGAGCTAGAGCCCATCAGGATAAATGTAAATCTAGTTCCTAGTTCTGGCCTCCTCTTTCTACTAGAGTCGTCTAGCCAAGGCCCGTCCTAGTTGTCAAAATGCTAGTGATGTTACAGGCTAGATAGCAGCATAGGTAGCAGGCTATCTTCAAAAAGCCGCCCATGCAAATATCTCATTGGTGTTGTCAGGCCTTTTCTCTTAGAAAGCAAGAAGCAGTGTGCTCAGGACTCAGCCAATTAGAGCTGAGTATTGTAGCTCAGCTTATCCAGCTGGGCCTTAAAATTGAAAAAGTTTATTCAAGAGTCCAGTGGGCCGTGGGCCTCTGACGTGAGTTTATGTAGTGTTACAGCGCAGCGCTTCTGTGTTAGCCTATGGAGAAGAGATCCAGCTCTCAGATTTAATGAAACATATCTTAATTTGTGTTCCGAAGATCATGGTAAGACTTTCTTGTTCAAGAAAGTCTTACGGGTTGGAACAACTTGAGGGTGAGTAATTACATTATTGAGCAGTGGCCGTAGGGAATAGGCTACACGTGTGTGTGACCGAACAGGCAGTGTTTTGACATTTCAGTGAAACTTGCATCTTTGACATTTTGTGTCAGCCATAATTTGGCATGGAAAATGCATTTTTCTCTCAGGGAACGGAGGTTATAGGCATAACCTATAGACTTTTTTGACACATGTTTTACTGTTGTGCACCTAGGTGTCAATAGTTCAGCGGGTGAAGTTTAGTAATGTCTTGTACCGTACTATTTGGCAATTTTGCAGAAGAAACATTGCAATTCAGTTCAAAAGTACTGTATTATACTTGGGGCTAGGTGTCAATTGGTATTTTCATAGTGTGTGTGTGTGTGTGTGTGTATATATATATATCTATATATATATATATCTATATATATTATCTATATATCTATCTATCTATCTATCTATCTATCTATCTATCTATCTATCTATCTATCTATCTATCTATCTATCTATCTATCTATCTATCTATCTATCTATCTATCTATCTATCTATCTATCTATCTATCAGGATTAGTAATGTTTTGTTATAGGCAGATCAGCAGACAAAATATTTAAATATATAGAAAAAGTCTTTATGAAAGTTTTCAGAGAGGAAAAAAAACAACTATGGAAAACTTGAGTTTTGAAAATCAGGCATGTTCTAAGACCTTAATACAGTAGGACATACTATGGGGCCATAGTCTCTCACATCCCTATTTTTTTTTCACTTCACTTGTTCACCTATTTTTTGCGTCTACTACATCAGAAGTGTACAATATTATTGTTGCAAGTTGTTATAATTTGTCCTGAATCACTTGTACTTGTAAACTTCTCTATTGTAAAATTGATGTTAAGAAAATTTGCCTAAACATCTTATCCTACTGGAAGGCAGGTACATTTATCTCAGTTAAGTACTTTTCTATTTTTTTCTTTTCTTTTCTCTCTTGCTGGACCTCATTTGAATCAGATACTGGCTTCTTCAGTAATGAAGTAGTAACTCCCTGTGCTGACTCCACAAAGCCTGTGTCCTGATTCATGACTGTTTTATGCAAACTCCATCCAGCAAACAGCAGAGCAGCATATTTGAGAGTCTGCACTAACCACCAGCATGACACTACATTTAGTTGATTAACATCCTATTGATTAGGAAGGGGATATGAATCAGCAATAACCAGTTTTGATTAGTAGGAGGATGGAGTGAACACACGTTTTATTGATGTCCGTGGTCGCATGACATAGGTGAACAGCTTTCTCATAAATTGGAGTTTCTACACCTCAGCCCTGAATGTTCTTCTCATTTCTCTTTTTCTCTCCTTTCAGCTCCTTGTGTTTCTCTTTAACGCTCATACTCTCTGACTGTTCCAAACTTAGTGAGCTGCCTACATAGGCTGCATTTTAAGGCTTAATAGGTGTGATCTTGACACAAATGCTAAAAAATGTAGGCAGCATGACTATTATAGATTTTAAGATGCCACCTTTTGGCTAAATTCTAAGTCAACATCACATGCAGTTTTTAGAGAAAAGAAAATTCCAGAATGCAATCTGATGTTCTTGGTGAAAAAAAATCCATCCAAGATTGCAACTGAAGTGAAATAAATGCTGATCATAACAATAATACATTCACTAGTGAGAAATCTTAACTAAAAAAAAAGAAAAATATATATATATATATGTTTTACCTATTATTAATTTGTTTATTTTGTTGAGTTTTTTTAGTTTAGCAACATGCTAACACTAAGACTATGTGTTCTTTGCTTAAGCCCTGAATACAGCCCTAAATTCTAGACTATAATGCATTTTACAATTTGTAAAACATTGCAACTTCCTTGTCATCACCTTTATCACAGGCTATATCACAACTGTTCAGTGTTTTTAACCACATTGTTTATTTTACATTTCAGACATTTAAATACATATAATTTATAGCAAAACAATACATATATGGTTTGTAAAATACACAATGGTGTCTGGAAGCAGCAATGCCAACCCATTCAGATATATTTGACGACAGTTTTTATTCATATCAGAGTGAAGTCAACTCTATTTTTATCCCAGTTCGGGAGAAACTGATGAATTCACACGCTGTAATAAATCCCACAGACAGAAATCTCTGAACTGCGGCCCAAACACGGCGCCCATCTCACTTTATAAATCAAGTTTTAAATGACAAAAACTCACTTACACATATTTGAGAATTGGAATAGAAGATAGTTCTTGACATGGTAAGCAAGTTTGTTAATATTAAAGGCTACATATCATGCTTTTAAATAATTAATTTTTACTTATAAATCATAAATTTGTGGTCTATATAAAGCATAACTGCAATGCTTGGATCTGAATTCCTCATTATCATAGCTCCACAGGCCCCTTTTCTACCCCTTTTCTGACGTGCTTCTGTGAGCAAGTCGTTTCAGTGCGGCCCCTTTAAATAAAAAGGCGTACAGTCTTACCCCGCCTGCTTTCCAGGTCGCTGTGTTCACGCTGAGCTCAACTCTCTGCGTTGACCATTATTGTAGTTTGATAAGAGATACGATTACTATAGCTTCAAAGAACATTTTTATTCACACGTTAACAAAATGTCAACAACGGAAGACTTGTCCACCAAGCCCTACATATTCGAGCCAGAGTGAGCGATTTGAAAAAGATGACGAAGACGAACCTGCAGAACACTGTCTTAAGTTCATATGGAGGCAGGTATGTAAGTTAACTATGTTGTGTTATTAGTGAAAGTCGACTATTTCTCTTGTTAAAACAAGCACACTGACAAGATAAATGACTGCGGTCTGATCTTACCACTAAAAATCTGTATTGATAATAAAATGATATCTTATGTTTAGAAAGCATCAGGAAACACAGCAGCTAAATGATAGAAGTCGATCGGCAAACCCTTCCGTTTACTGGCTGAGGTTGTTGAAGTGGGGATCCTTGAAGTGCTTCAGGTCATTACATCCAACAACCGAACATTTTGACTAGCCCTCTCGTAACTTCTGCATCATTGAGCTTGGACTACAAAATTGGAGCGAGAAATAATAATGGCGGATTGCTCGTAGTGTTGGACCGGTAGTCAATGTCCTTATTTGGCAGTTCCGCTGCAAATACGGTGACGTACTTGCTCAAAAAACGTCATAGACAACAGAAAAATCTGAACAGGTTGAAAAATATGACCAAAACAGAATATAAAGATATAAACGAAGCACCTGAAGAGAATAATTTCATCTTTTCTGTACTTACAAACACTCCAAATCTACAACAAAATGCATTTAAGGGCTAAAAAAGTGGATTTTGCATGATATGTCCCCTTTAAGAAATAAAAGCGCAAAATCTGTCATACAGCGCTATTTTGGCTGTGGTGAATCATCGGCTGTGGCCGATGCCGTGTAAACATCGTTATGTCTGTCAGCCATCACGATGGACGATGATATCGTCCATCAGCCCAACCCTACCTTATCTGCAAGATATTTTAATAAAACACGGTTTTGCTGGTTATAGATTTCTAATGACGCTGTTCGACTATAAACGTCAATATACAATAACCGTCACACCCCTACAACCCAGTTTAAAGCATATGCAGATAAGTCTTTCAGAGTCAGTCAGTAACCAATTTGGTACCCATATATTGTGGCTTTGATTACTACTTGTGCTTCAGAGCTGTCTCTGACACTCAACATTAATTAATTTGCTTGAATCCATTTGAGGTGTCTGAACTTTCACTGTGGTGTCACTAGCGGACGCCTCAGCCTTCATGGAGGGAGGAAGCAGCCCACCATTTTCCTCCTCTCTCATTGTCTCCTTGCACTAATAGAGTCAGTTTTGTTATTGTGCTTGACAGGTTCTGATTCCGCTGTCAGATGTAATTTGCCATCGATCTCGCACCTTTTACACACCTGTGCGAGTGTGCTCTCCTGTGTATATTTGTGCTGCTTTCTGTCCCTTGTACAAGTGTCTGTGTGACCGTGTGTCTGTAACCTCTTTGTCTCTGTCTCTGTTTAAACTGTCATATTGGTAATTAATGCTTCTAGACTGCTACAGAAATAACAGTCATCAGTGTTCAGACAGCGACTGTGCCACTCAAACCCCCGCTGAATGAGATATCGATGTGCTAGCTGATAATCCATGTTTAAACACTTACAGTTTGGGCTGAGAGTATGAAGAGCTCTTTATAAGTGAACTTTGTTGTTTAAATTGTAGGATGACAAGTAAAATGCTGTTTTCTGGTTTATTGTGAGGACTCAGACTATCAAAGGATAGAGAGAAAGAGGTGGCTATTTACCCTGTCGGGCAGTTCCACTTGATAACAAACTATTGATCCAATTTTGGAGTCTGAACACTTCAGTATTGGTTTCCTGTGAAGCCTGAAGGTTGTGTAAGGGGTTTCTGATTCTTGCATGGTAAAGTGAACTAGACCAGGTCCAGTGGGTCCATGATTGGGTAATCGAGCTGATGGATTTAGCTCATTTGGTTAAAGTAAGTTTGGACACATTTGTTCTCCTTGTATAGAGGTAGTGCTGTGATTAAATAGCCAGGGTTAAAATAAGTGGCAGTATTGAGTTGCAGCCTGCTGCGGGCTTGTTCCTGGGCCCACGTGTCTTAATTTCCTCAGGTTTGCTTAGAGTTCATCTAATTACACCTCAAGAAACAAGATGACTGTTGCTTTTTCATTTTAGCCAATGTTTATTAGGACTATTAGCTATGTGGATTATATGTTTAGAGGTAACAACAGAGGCTGTGGCCTAGCAGTTGTCACTTGTGCTCAGTCATGTAGTAGAGCTGTGGTGTCTATCTGTCTGTTTTTTTTTGTAAATTATTGAAATCAAGCAATATTTTATTTTTAAAATTGTGCATGCTCATTTCGACCTTTTTGTACATGAGATTACCTTTCAGGGCTCGAGACTGACGGCGTCCTATCGTCCTGGGACGATAGAAAATGTATTTAGGACGAACAGAAATATTCTCCAGGACGCCTACAGGACGAAAGACATTTTTGTGTGTGTTCATTTATTACTAGCCTATTAGGCTAACTTAACGTTATGCCAAATGCCAAAAATAACCGACCAAGTGCTGACCACAACGGAGCGCGTCTTCGTTACTATAGTTACTATCACTGGCTGGCTACTCGCGGAGACTCGTTCCGCGGTACATCTATCAAATGGCTTCATACATCGCAACTATGTTGCGCTGGTTAAACAACGGATAGTCAATGAAAAAAAAAAGGTATATTCGGTGCGGTTTTCTGTGTGCATACTGTACACATGACTGAAGTTTGCAGCCATAGACACCTAAGTTAAAGCGCGAGTACTGAATTGAGCTCTTTATCGTCTGAATCGACAAAATAATACACACAACATTATGTCTAAATGTCCGTATTTGGAGAGTATTCATGTAAACTATGCCGGTTATGTCTATAAACTGTTGTCTTTTAAACTATTGTGAGTTTATCGGATGTGCATCAGTGCATTTGTATCCTCATGTCATTGGACATGATCAGATGTCTTTAAGTGACAGTAATGCGGCCTGTGTCCTTAATAGGCTATTCAAGCAACAAAAGAAAAAGAGAAAAGCATTCAATGCTCGTTAATAGCTTTAATAAGGATTCGTTATATTTAATTCATACAAATACATATGTCTGTTTCTTGAAAAAATAAAGAATTAAGTATGAAAGCTAGTTAAATCATTAATTGAAAAGAAGACTGTTCTACTCTAGGAAAAGTGGTTTTATTTAATTTTAAGATATTTAAGTCACAGTAGTTAAATCTGTATCTATATTGCATGTACAAACTTTAAAATCATTAATATTAACACGTTAATATATTAATTTTTTATTAAATCTGTGTTTTATCTATTTACAGATAACTACTTTGAATGAAGCTAAATACATATAATACTATGTATCAAACACTTTAATGTTGTTTTTATTATGTGACTACAACTATAGTTGATAATAAAGTACAGAAACAACAGTTTTATTTTGGGACGGTTGACATAAACTTTTGGACAGTTCAGATTGTTATTCAGGACGATTTCAGGACGGAGGTGAAAAAAGTTAGTCTGGAGCCCTGACCTTTGCTGCCAGTCTTAAAAAAAGTAAAGAAAAAAAGTAATACCACTGTTGATCTATAAATCGACCATATATCAGTACATCTCTGCGACATATAGCATACTGTAGCTTGATCTCTCCTTCAAAATATGTCTAGATGGTTTTTTTTTTTATCGCTCAGTTTGTGCTCTGGCAGGTGAAAATCTTAACTCTGATAAAGTTCTGTAATAGCACACCTCTTCTTAGCAAGTTGCATGATTTGAGGTATATGTCATGTGTGTAGCACAAACCTTGTCACTCTATCTTCAAGTACTAATAGTGTGGCTGATGTTACACGTGTTTGGTATTGCGGTGTTTATTTGAATGGTTTGCGTGTGTGTTTGGTGGTGTTAAGATGAAACTGAATTGAATCCTGCCTCCTTTCATAGATGGTTTACACTTGTTTCTCTTCGGACGCTGGCCCAGCTAGTTTTAATGGAGGGCCGACATTCTGCTAGCAATAAATGAGACATCACACAGAGCCAGAGAGAGAGAGCAGGAAAGAGAAATATTAGCGTGAAACCCCTTTGCTCTCTTTCCTGTTTTTTCTCCCTCTCTCTCTCTCTCTCTCTCTCTCTCTCTCTCAGGGTGAGAAGATTGATGACATTTCTAAAGCTCCATGCTTTCTCCTCCCTCTGGTACAGAGGAAGTGTTTCTCTCCTCTCCTGCCTCTGTGAATAAATCAAAACCCTTCCACACTGATCATGCCCCAGCCCTTCTGCAGCGTGTGTGTGTGTGTGTGTGTGTGGAGAGGTTCTGGTCGTGAAGATCTGTCAGGAATAGCAGTGTGTAATCAGAAATAAGGGTTTTGATCTTGAGAAAAGGAATGATAGCAATCAGTGATGGATGGATGGGATGGATGGATGAATGGACAGATGAAGAGGTTTTGGTTGAGGGGAGGTGAGGATTGCCTTAAGTGTAATGCTAAGTGGCACATATAAGTTGGAAATGAGAGGTTACTATTGATAGCTCTGGTCCAAAATCCACTGAGCTGCCTTGCTGTCTGTTGCCGACATAGGCAGCATCCAAATTTAGTTTAGCGTCAAATGTGACTAATTTGGATCGCTGTACAGGTAGCAAGCAGCTCCAAAAAATTGATTTCAATAGTGTTTTGTTAGCATGTTGCTAAGCTAACAATGTGAAAACTTAAACCCCAATGTCAAGTCAAGTCACCTTCATTTATCTAGCGCTTTTTACAATACAGTTTATATCAAAGCAGCTTCACAGTGATAACATAAAAATAATACAACAAAGCTTTGTTTCTAGAAGAAAATTGTATCAACGTCCACCTTAAGGCAGATCAGTCATATTGTTGAATATTAAATGTCCCCAACTAAGCAAGCCAGAAGTCAAGGCAACAGTGGCAAAGAACTAGCCTGGCAAGCCAGACCTATCAAAATGTTAGGTCTGGGAACTCACAATTGGCATACCTTAATCCGGGGGCGGGATAAAAGGTTGTCTTTCAATATCCCTCTGCACACCATAGGATAGCGCTAACCAACCAGAACGATGATGGCTGAGTGAGTCCCATGTGTTTTCCACATGGTTTCCCTCTAGCAGAGCAAGTTGAAATATTAAACTTTTGCCTTATCTGGTCATCAAAACTCTGAACACATCTTCCTTTTTAAGAATGACTTTACGTTCTTAACTCCAAGTCATCCGAGTCGCGGCCAAAGCCGAATCAAAAGACCGCTGTTCGCCAGCTGCGTCTTGTTTGTTTTTAAGTAGCAGGGAAATCACCTATGGAAATCACGGCACAGAACCGCCACAACTCTGCCGTCATTGTGTTAAGCCCGCCCACCAACTCTATACACGAATGTGATTGGCCTAGACCAGAGTTTGGATTTTCCACTTCGAAAGTCAACGGAGAGTTGCTAGACCACACTTTGCAGCAAAATAATTTTTGCTGCCGCTAGGGTGCGTCTAGATTTCTAGGCTATCAAAGAACCAATCAGGCGACAGAATGGAGGAAAAAGTCGAACTATACTTTTTTTGCGATTGCCACCATATGCGTACAGTCAAAACTGTAGCCTTTCAAAGTATACTCAATTTGTTGGTGTGCATTGACATTGAAAGAAAGTTTCATCTTTGTCAAGTGCCTTTGCTGTTTTTTCTCCTGAAATTATGACTGATAAATGACTGACTTGGATGGGTTTAATTTCTATCTGTTCTTCCACCATTTTTTTTTCACCAAAAAACATTGCATTGCAATTCAAGTGTAGTGCATTCTGGGACTGACTTTTATGTAAAGGACACCTCCAAGGATAAATCCTACGGCAGGAATTAATTAAACTTCAGAAGTTTTATTTTATTTTATCTAGGATGATAAACTTTGTTTCTATTCAAGATATTTTATTGTGATGGCACATACTGTACACCACCATACTGTTGATTTTCTTTGAAAGTTTTTTTAAAGTAGTCTCTTATGCTAATGAAGGCTGCATTTATTTGAAATCTAAATAAACATTAATATTGTTACATATTTTAACATTTTAAAATAAGCATTTTCTATTTGTATATTATTTTAAAATGTAATTTATTCCTGTGATGTAAAGCTGAATTTTTCAGCATCATTACTCCAGTCTTCAGTGTCGCATGATCCCTCAGAAATCATTTCTATCTTGCTGATTTAGTGCTTGACAAACATTTCTTCTTATTATTATCAATGTTGAAAATGGAGCCCTAATGTGAAAAATATGACAGGAGGAAAAAATATATTTCAGTGTTGTTGTGGTCCCTTACAAAACTGTTGAGTTCGCTCACAAAACGTTTGTTTTTTGCAAGCGGATGCAAAGTTTCTCTGGGGAACATAAAAGTTTTGCGAGGGAACACAGAAACATTGACAAATAATTTATGGAACACGACTCCCTTTTGGGGCTCATTTTTTTTGTAAACTTTGGAATTGATGAATGGTAAGTAAAAAATAATAATAATAATAAACATTTATTCAAAAATAAACATTACAAATGTCTTTACTGCCACTTTTTATCAATTTATTGCATCTTTGCTGAATAACAGTATTATTTTTCAAACTAATTGTTATTGACCTCAAACTTTTGAATGGTAATGTATGTGGAGTATTTATTGTGTTATCACTACTCTTACTACTACTGTACTACTTTTATTAATAATAGGAGGAACACATTTAGAATCAATGGTTATTTACATTTCTGTGGCAGATGAAAATGCTATGATGAGTGACACAATGACCTGCACTACTTGTTTCTAAGCAAAGACAAATTACATCTGAAAATCCCATTGTCATAAGAATGGAGATGAATAATAAAAAAATATGCAAAAACTGTTTCATAGTTGGTAAAGAAATATTTTGAATCCTGGCTACAGCACTATCTTATTTAAGTCATAGTACACACACTCACACTTTCCTGAATGTCTCAGTGTGTATGGTTTATTTATATGTTTACTCTCCTGGTGTCTCGTTCAGACAGGAAGCCTATGGCTTTACCAGCAAACTCCTCTTTCTGTCTCTTACTGCATTCATTCACATGCACACATTGCTCTATGCACAGACTTCACATTCATGGAGGCCCCTAGAACAGCAGTGCAGCAGAAGTCTAATGCAGTGTCAGTGAGATGCATGTATTTAACTGGCAGGCCTCACACCCTCATCGTGAAGTGAATGGATATCATCGTCTCACTGAGATTAACCTAAAACACTAGCCATGCTGGGCTTCTTAGATGTCCTCTATCGCGTTCTGATGCACAAGGTAATAAAGGCCAGTGTGTATTGTTTGATGTAAAATATATTGGGTACTATTTTGCTGCCTGAAAATTAAATGTTTATTTCTACATATAGTACATTATTTTATTCTCTAAATGCACTCTGATTTATACTGTAAAACATCTTGCTGACACTCCATTACCTTTTCAACATTTTTGGAGACTTATTTTTTTTAAATGTGTGTAACATTATTCTTAAAAGACTGCAGTTATTTGTAAAAAAAAAAAAAAAAGGTAAATTGAAATATTACAAATATGGAATTTTCAACAGCCATTACGCCATTCTTCAGTGTCACATGATCCTTCAAAAATAATTCTATTATGCTGCAGCACTATAACTTGTCATTTTTTTTATGAAATCATCGCCCTTATTTCTTCTCATTCTTTTGATGCATGTAGCTCATTTTTTGGATACTTTTACCTCAATTCTTACTCATGGCACCTTTAATGCAGCTATCGGTATCTTCAGAAATGCTGTGTACAACCTTTGCTATATGTAGACCTTAGCTATCTTGCTATTTATTAACAGGAACTGTCTGGGTTATAATGTCATAATATGCTGGCCATGTCTGTGTCTATTTTCTCATGATCATTTTTTTTGGTTTGTTTTTCTATTGTATTTGCAACAATGCCTGCTCACTTTTTGAGCGGCCTTGGTTCCAGAACTACTTTTTCCATTCATTTTGGAAGTCTTTGTTAAAGAGTTGTAAGCCATGAACCAATTCAACTGGCTACAAGATGAATCACAACATTATACACTTTGATTTGAGGCTAAAAGGGTTTTTGAAAATCCTTATATCCTTATATATATATATATATATATATATATATATATATATATATATATATATATATATATATATATATATATATATATATAAATATATATATATATATAAATATATATATATATAAATATATATATATATAAATATAAATATATATATATATATATATATATATATATATATATATATATATATATATATATATATATATATATAAATATAAATATATATATATATATATATATATATACACACACACACACACATACACTACCGGTCAAAAGTTTATGGTCGGTAAGATTTTTTATGTTTTTAAAAGAAGTCTCTTCTGCTCACCAAGGCTGCAATTTTTTGATAAAAAATGCACAAAAACACTGTAATATTGTGAAATATTATGACAATTTAAAATGACTTTTTTTATGTTAATATATATTAAAATGTAATTTATTCCTCTGAAAAAAAGCTGCATTTTCAGCATCATTACTCCAGTCTTCAGTGTCACATGGTCCTTCACAAATCACTCTAATATGATGATTTTATGCTCCAAAAACTTGTATGATTATTATCCATGTTAAACAGTTTTTTACATTTTTATTTTAGGATTCTTTGATGAATAGAAAGTTCAAAAGAACAGCTTTTATCTGAAATGGAAAGCTTTTGTTACATTAAACACTACCCTTTAAAAAGTTTGGGGTCAGTAAGAATTTGTATTTTATTTTTGGGGGAAATAAATAAGAAATCAATACTTCTATTCATCAAGGATGAGTTACATTGATCAAAAGTTACAGTAAAGACATTTATAATGTTAGAAAAGATTCCAATTAAATAAATGCTGTTCTTTTGAACTCTCTTTTTTCTCTTCTTTTTTTTTCTTTTTTATTTTATTTTTCTTTTTTTTTTTTTTTTTTTTTTTTTTTTTTTTTTTTCTTTTTTTTTCTTTCTTTTTTTTTCTTCTTTTATTTTTTCTCTTTTTTTTTTTTCTTTTTTTTTCTCTCTTTTTCTCTTTTTTTCTTTTTTTTTTTTTTTTTTTTTTTTTTTTTTTCTTCTTTTTTTTTTTTTTAATTTTTTTTTTTCATCTCTCTCTCTCTCTCTCCCTCTCTCTCTCTCTCTCCCCCCCCCTCTATATATATATACTGTATATATATACTGTATATATATACTGTGTGTGTATATTTATATATATATATACTGTATATATATATACTGTATATATATACTGTATATATATATATACAGTATATATATATGTATATATATATACTGTATGTATATATATATATATATATATACTGTATGTATATATATATATATATATATATATATATACTGTGTATATATATACTGTATATATATATATATATATATACTGTATATATATATATATATATATATATATATATATACATATATATACTGTATATATGTATATATATGTATATATATATATATATATATATATATATATATATATATACATATATATACATATATATACATATATATACATATATATACATATATATATATATATATACACATATATATATATATGTATATATATGTGTGTGTGTGTGTGTGCATTGATTATGCCAGCATTATATTAACCAAATACTGTTGTTGACTGTATCTGCTCTGAATTTAAATTACTGTGTCCCGCAGCTGATCGCAGTGTATGAGGAACAGGAGGCCCAGCAGAGGGGCACCATGAGTCCCGGGAATGGAACAAGGACAAGTAGCAGCCTAACGGGACAGTCTAGCCCAGAACCCTATGACTCTGAACTCTCATGCTTCCAGCCAATCAAAGGAGGAGAAATTGAAGTCAACTCATCTGCCCTCAAGTCCAGTATGTATGCAATAAAACGATACAAGTACAGTCTGTAAAAAAATAAATAAAGTAATGTATTCCCATTAGAAAAACAGAGCTGTGATCAAACACATGCGCTTCTGAGTTAATGGTGAGTGAAATAATAGACTGCCACTATGAGAGATGATATTATATGGCATAATCGGGCCCTGGTTTAAGCTTGAAATGCTCTGACTCACTCATGTAGCTATGAACAAATGAAAGTGTTCCCTCTGCATTACAGCACTTGCTCATATTGAAGTATTACTTTTAACAGTAAGTTCACCTTAACCAACCTCTGTGTCTCATATCTTTAAAAACCTGCCTGAAAAATTTCACCATCCGAGAGAAAACTGAGAAGTTTGACACACACAATTTTGAAAAAATACAATTCAATTTGTTTTTGGACAAAGACATTTCTCTTATTTCGGACGGGTCTGGAATACTTCATTGAGTTCTGTACTACTGCACCTTGGGGAACCATGTGTTTTTCATCTGGGCTGGTTTCACCTCTGTCTGATGTCACGCACACCTCCAATATAGAAAACGCACACCTATTTGTTCTAAATGTCAGAGTGTGTGTATGATTTAGAACATGTTTACACTCTGAAATTAAATCCTTGGTAAAATAAGCCGAGGAATCGTGTGCATGTATGTTCGTATGTGTGAGCGTCTTTGTGTCTCCTTGTAAATCTGCCCCTTTGTGTTTTAAGTTTCATTGTAAAAGTAGACACGGGGCTCGCAAAGTTCAGCGTACTGGAAAAGCGGCTTTTTCTTTTGCGATCCAGGCATTCCTGGGTTGTGCTCGAGTTTCCTAGTCTCTACTTCAAGGTGGAGGTGTCAGTTGACTGACTGATCTTTTCCTCTTTCATTCTCCACGGCTGTAAATATGCCGTTTGTCACGTCGATAGGGTCTGACATACATCTGTATCTGGATCATTTGTTAAAAAGAGAGATCACACGTGCCTCTGTATATGCAGACATGCTAGAGTGGGGAGAGAAAGTGGTAGGAGAGCGTTTGAAATTGTAACTCAAAGAAGATGTTCACACACACTTTGTGAACATGAACCGGTCTGTGCGCTCTGGCTAGCAGAATGCAGGGGTCTCAAGGTGATTTTACACCTGATATTAATGTGTTTTTGATAGAATGCTGTAGTGGTGACTTATTTGTGTTGCTTTGCATGGACTTCAGCATCATGACAAAATAGGATTAATACAATAGGATTTTTCCACCCGCTTTTGTACTATTGCAAAACAAAACTCTGTGGCCAACAAAGGTTTATGATTCCTACAGATTTGTTCATCATGATAATCTTTACAAATTAATATTAATGCAAATTTAATGAATTTTAAAGACTTAATACAATAGGCGGAAGTAAAAAGCCAAACTTAGGTTTTTAACAAACTGTAACTTGGTCACACGACTTCAGTGTGACCTTCATTAATCTTCCAAAATCTCTTTGTCTATGTTTTAAAAAAAAGTTTTCTTGAAAGTTTGAGTTAGAGCGTGATTATAAACTCAAAAAGGCTGTGAAAGCGATTCAATAAGTCTGAATTTACCTGTTCGGATGATGCCGTTATGTGTCCCAGACAACCTCTGTTGTCCCATTTAGCCACTTGTTAGCATCCACTCAAAACAAGTACTGTAAAAGCTTTATTACTGATGTATTTTATGTTGTAGAATAAAACCTAAACATATCTTGAGCTTATTTCAGGCATGTATTCAAAAATCCATTTAACAAACCAATTGACCCTCAGTGCTTGTTTTGGGGTTTTGGTCTACAAAAATACATTATCCATGCAGCACTGCACTTAACCCGGAGAATCGTCATTCTAAACACTACACTAATCTGGGTAAAGGAACACTTGTAATTTAGAAGCAGGGTTAGGACAGATTTTAATTTTAGATGCAGAACTTGTGAAGTGTGGAAAGATGTTGTGTTAGTACAGTATGTTATGACTAGATGCTTAGCAACCGACAACCAATAGCGTGCCTCATATTCACATGCTTTGAACAGTTACAGAAACACAGCACGCTGTATAAACAATAGTTTCAAGCGTTTGAGGATAAAAATGTCAATGACAGAAAACATGACAGTTGGAGTGAAGAAGAGCATTTCATTGTTTCATATGAAAATGTTTATATTACAATCGGCAACATGAGGAAGCTCAATGCTAGATCCTTTATCTTTTAAACATATTGTGTGGAGTGCAGCGTTCATATAGATAATGACGTTAATCCAGAGTTTTGGAATCAACACTGTGAACCGTAGTTTATGAATACTCAGGATAAACTTTTAACCCCAGGTTAATTATGAGCAGTGTGAAATGTGAAGGAAGATAACCCAAAGACTATAACAAACAATCTCCGTTCGTGATCTGGTTGCAAAATATTGAAGATGGTCCTCACTGCAGAGCACAAAATCCAGGGGAGGATTTAGATCCAGATCCAACTCCTCCCACCTTACATATACTTAAACCTACCCATCTCCGCCCACTGATCCCTAAACCCACCCCTAATCCTATCCATCTTCACCCCAATCCTTAACCCCACCCCTAATCCTACCCATCTCCACCCTCTTAACCATAACCCCACCCCTAATCTTACCCCATCTCCACCCCCTGATCCCTAACCCTACCCTAATCCTACCCATCTCTGCCCTGATCCTGAATCTATCCCTAACCCCACCCCTAATCCTACCCATCTTCCGCCCTCATCCCTAATCCTGATCCCATCTCCACCCCCTGATCCTCCAACCCCACCCCTAATCCTACCTGATCTCCTGCCCTCACCCCTAATCCTACCCATCTCCACCCTCTTATCCCTGACCCCACCCTAATCCTACCTATCTCCGCCCTCCACCCTAATCCTACCCCGACCCCATCCCTAATCCTACCCATCTTCTACCCTGATCCCCTACCCATCCCTAACCCCACCCCTAATCCTACCCATCTCCTGCCCCTCGATCCCTAATCCTACCCATCTCCATCCCTTAACCCCTAAACCCCACCCCTAATCCCATCCATCTCCACCCCTAAGATCTGGATCCAACTCCGCCCCCTGGATCTTGTGAACTGCAGGTGCTACTGCACATATTCTGCATACACCCCAAAAATCTAACCTGAATCTCCCTTCATGATCTGGTGGCCAAAATATTCAAGACGGTCCTCACTGCAGAGCACTGCAGTCAGGGGAGGATTTAGATCCAGATCCAACTCCTCCCACCTTACATATAACTAAACCTACCCATTCTCCCCCACTGATCCCTAAACCCACCCCTGAATCCTACCCATCCTCACCCTAATCCTACTCATCTCCACCCCCTTAACCCTAACCCCACCCCTAATCTTACCCATGTCCGCCCCTCACCCCTAATCCCCACCCATCTCCACCCCCCGACCCTAACCCCACCCCTAACCTTACCCATCTCCGCTGCCGTTCCCTAATCCTACCCATCTCCACCCCTTAATCCCTAACCCCACCCCTAATCCTTCCCACTCTCCGTCCTCCACCCCTAATCCTACCCATCTTCGACCCTGATCCCTAATCTGATCCCTGACCCCACCCTGAATCCTAACCATCTCCGCCCCTGATCCCTAATCCTGACCCTTAACCCCACCCCTAATCCTACCCATCTCCGCCCCGATCCCTAATCCTACCCATCTCCACCCCTTAATCCCTAACCCCACCCCTAATCCTACCCATCTCCACCCCTTAGATCTAGAACCTACTCCGCCCCCTGGATCTTGTGAACTGCAATGAGGTGCTACTGCAATATTCTGCATACTCCCCAAAAATCTAACTGAATGAAATGAAACTCATGATCCCTGCAAAGATTTATCATTAAGAAACCACCTTCCAAATCAATGCGACACACACCCTGGTATTTCCCCAAATACCCAACGTATGGCCTGACCCGCTTCTCTAAGTGGATTATTCCTGCAATCCAAATGAATGCTCAGCACTCAGTCATCCATGAACACAGGAAGTGCACACATCTTCACAATCCAATCAGCCACCTTTCATTTAGTTATATGATGACCTGGGAAATCCCTGTTACCAGAGCAGCTCTCTAATGCTATTTTATGCTCTATAGGTTTGTTTTATTGCCCTATTAATTTACAAAGCAGAAAAAAAAAATCAATGTTTAGCATTTTGAATACATTGTTCATAGCTTTCATGTTTAGTTGCATGTATTCCAAAGCACGTTAGAAGAGGTAAAACATATAAGGACAGATTGCTTTCTCAGCATTGCCACATGGGGCATTATATTGGGAATTTGTTTAAAGATTAATGGCCAATTATACGATCGGTTTTGTCTTCGCTTCTGGGTTACTCTGTCATCGTGGATCAATAGTTTGGAGACAATCCAGCTAAGCAAAATAAAGTTTGTTAAAGGGATACTCCACTTTTTTTGGAAATAGGCTCATTTTACCACTCTCCAGAGTTGAACAGTTGAGTTTTACCGTTTTTCAAATCCAGTTAGACGATTTTCAGATTTTTAGAAGAATGTCAGTAACCAGACAGTTTCTGGTCTCATTGACTTCAATAGTAGGAAAAAAACTATACTACGGAAGTCAATGAGAACCAGAAACTGTCTGGTTACTGATATTCTTCGAATATTCGAAAATCGGCTGAATGGATTCGAAAACGGTGAAACCCAACAGTTCAACTCTGGGAAGTGGTAAAATGAGCCTATTTCCAAAAAAAATTGGAGTATCTCTTTAAACTTGTAGATATGTTTATTGCTAGATATTTAAACCATTTTGTAATTTGCAATTAAATATCTTTTTTTTAAGTATTAAATATGTATTACAGCTTTATGTATCTACAGCTGAAAATGTTAAGGTCAATAAGATTGTGAGCCTTTGAAATATATAGGCCTATTTTAAGCACTCATGCGCATGCATAAAGCTTGCCACCGTGCACTGGTAAAAGTAATTATTATGAATGTGTTGGGGAAAAAAGAAAAGAGATGTCTAATTAAAAAAATATAAGCAATTTGATTAGTTGCTTATATTTTATGCCTCACTGTATGTTCAGAGGGACTGTTCGCATCTGCATTTGTTTGCATTTATAGAGTATGTCATTGTCCTTAGAGGAAAGGGTAATGCATCATGGTTTTTCCAGCATTTGAAGTTGTTTTTGGGGTATTGGTGTGCCAGAAGTGACTGTTTACATGTTCAATCAGTGAGTATGTGAACTCATAGATCATTTTAATTTGATTTGAAGGGATGTTGTTGTGGCACTGTGGGCTGTTTAGCACACATATGTTTGCACGAGTGATGTCTGCTTTGATAAGTATGCCCAGAGGTCTATTGAGACCAGCAGTGTCATCTGGAGTCTGTCAGTGAGTACACACACTCTCACTAGTAGAGATTCCCCACATACTCACATCCTGTGCATTTTAGAGTGTGCTTGAAATGATTTCATCAGTGTAGTTTGGTAGAAGGTTCATTCGGCTGCTCTGGTTCTGGTCAGGACATATGAATCGTTTCTTCTTTTCTTCTCTTGGCTCAACTGCAGTTAACTTTGCTTATCTTTTGATAGAAAGAGACATTGTTTGTTTTATTAGATCAGACATGCATGTGGTTGTTCCACGTCTATTTCTGTGATATCTAATGAGACGTGAGCTGTTAGAAGGGAGAGGTTGTGTCTTTCTGACACGTTTAAACATTCAGCACGTTAAATATCTGGCATTAGAATGCTTGAGTTAAAGCATGTGAAAGACTTTAATTAGTTTGTCACACTGGAGCAGCCTTTAGACAGTTCTCATCACTCATGGGGCTCACTTTTAATATTAAGTTGGAGAAACACTAAAGTTGCTTTGCATTCTTCCGTTGGAAATAATTGGCATGTGGAAATTGAAAATGCTCATTGTGAGAGGAAGTGACATTGTTGGGCTGCTGAATAATTACTAGCACAGTTCAGAGCTTATGGGTGTTTCTTCAACTATGGGGACTTTTGTCCTAAATAAATAAAAAAATAATAATAAAAAAATCCCTAAACATTTTTCAAACTCGTACTAATTTGTTTTAATTAGTCTGTTGGCAATGTCCAACAGGATATTAATCTTTTTTATTTTATTTTTTTTATTTTTTGAAAGCCGTGAAAAATCACATCTCAAATCATGTATTATGTTCGAAAGCATTGCGGTGGAAATTATAATTTATACAGAGTTTTGTATCATTGCATTTTTCACACTTACATGATTTGACAAAATTAAAGCTTTGCCGAATGACATAATAAAAATATTCTGTAGACAAGTTCTGGTTTCAAATATGGGACAAGGGTAAAACAATACAATATACACAAAATGCTTTTGAAAAGTAGCAAAAATAAATATTTTTGACATTTTTAAAGACTTGTTTTAACGTGACCTTATTAGAACTTTTGGACATAACTAAAAGAAACCTGTTGGTTTCTAATAAAAATCAAACACTGGGAAAAATGTTACCAAAAAAAAAAAAATATCAAGCATTCAGACAGGAGTAACTCTGTTAAATGGATATCCCGTTGAATTCATCAAGCACCGTTCGACTCAATGTACAAAACCAGTTACAACTTTGGACATGCTTGACAATTTTTGTCTATTTTTTGTATCTGATAGCAGATAAATTGGGCCTTCATTGCGAAAGATAAATATTATTAAAAAAAATTATTTCAAGAGTGCAGAACTGTACAGTATTCAAAGGATGGAAGCTAAAATATAATAAAACAGCATGTTTTATAGTTGCAATGTCTTGACTATTGTTATTAAATGAATTAAATGGTAATACAAATTATCCATTCCAAACTTTAGACTGATACTGTATGTAGTTTAATTGAAAATAAGTGATAAACACCAACAATTAAAGGGATAGTTCACTCAAAAATGAAGATGTTCATTTACTCACACTCATGTCATTCCAATCCTGTTTGGCTTTCTTCTGTTTTATGGTCCATATAATGGAAGTCAATGGTCAGTAAAACTGTTACCATCATCATTTGTGTTCCACAGAAGAAAAACAGGCATAAAGGTTTGAAAACATAAGGGTTTGGTGAACCATTTATTAAAAAAAAAATACAAATACAAACACAGACAAAAACACATCTGAATGGTGATTTAATTGAATCAGGGATCATTTTGACTGGTTCTTTGAAATAAACTGTCAGATTAAACAAATCGTTTTGAGTTCTTCCAATCTTCTCCATGTTGTTCTCATTGACGCTGTCTCGCCCTCGTGTCTCTTTATTGGCCTTGTAGGTAATGTGTCCCTCAGGACTGCTGTTTAAAATTACCTCTGGCACTCTCAACCTCTCCCCATTGACCATGTGCACAGGTCTCTCTCTTCCATCCTGACCTTGCAGTCTGCTGAAGTACCGGCACTGATGGGCAGTGTAAACATCTCTGCCGCGATCTCCTGCCTAATCCGAAACAGGCCACATGGCAGCCGAGTGTCTAACTCAGCATTTGTCATGCTGTCAGGTGTGAGATGGGCCAGGGGAGAGAATGAGGGATGCAAAAGCAGGGATGCGAAAGCAAGAAATAGGACGGCATGAGACTGATTGTGATTTAGGACGAGTCAGATGAAGGAGAGAGGAAGTACATGGTTTAACTCAGAGGTCTCTTTCCACTGTAGGACGTCTGGCAAGTGTCACCTGTGGCCTTGTGGTTAAGATCTGTGTGTGGAAGTCTGGCAGAGCGGTTATCTTCTACACAGACGAACCTGTGCGTTTTTATCACTTCTGACATGTTTAGGAATTGTTCCATGACATCAGTGTAAACTCACATAGTTCATGGGGCTCTCTGATGATGTGCAGAAATCTTGTAAAATGTTGTTAAACTTGACTAACAATAACCAGCATTGTCTTTATTGACAGGCTGTAACTGTAAATTAAGACATCTGTACATCTTCTGAGTTCTGGTGGAAGTCAGGATGTATTTTCTGTCTTTAATCAGACAGAAAGCTGAGATTTGCAGCCAAGGGGATTTTCCACGAATAACAGCCCACATTTGGTTTTTATGATCTTTAAAATCAGTTTTAAAAATCTGAACTGATTCTGAAATCTGGTTGCAATCATGTACATGAGAATCTTTACAGATTTCCTTTTCTCAAATCTCAAACATACACATACACTGTAAAATATATTGTTGGTTTAACTTAAAAAAAAGTAACCTGGTTGCCTTAATTTTAAGTTGATTGAACTGGAAAAAGTGAGTTAATACAATGAAGGGGATTGATTTAATCACCAGAAACTCTTCACTGTAAGTTTCTACTAGTTCACTGTAGTTCACTGTAAAAAATAAACCGCAAATTTTATGGTAAAAAACCAGCAGCTGTGGTTGCCAGAACTTTACCGTTAAAAATACGGTAGGAACATCAATGGTTTTACAGACTTAACTTAAAATTTACAGTAATAAACCATATTTTATTTTCTGATAAAATGTGGATTTACCAACTTATTGACGTATTGATATCTGTTTTAGATCATTGTAATACACTGACAACCAACAATCATCACAACAGTGATGAGAGTTACATGAGCAATCACTGCTCATTACAAGGGAATACTTGTATAAAGCAATGCTTAATTAAAGTACTGCACAATGTCATTCACACAAACATTAAGCACCATCATGGTAACACACATGAAATAAAAAAAATGCAATAAACATTAATTTAACAACATTAAATGTAACATAAAACCCTAATGTACATATTGTAACTGAACAAAAAAAACATTAAAACTATGAGGAACCATAGTTATTTCAACAAAAATACATAAAATGTGAAGTTTCACACAGGGAATTGTGGGAATGTCAATTTATATTTTTTTCACTGTAAAGTATACAATGATTTGTTCTTTTTCACTTTCAAAAACTGTAAATTTAACGGTATTTTACAGTAAAAGTATATCACAGTTATTTACCGTGTATAGTACGGAAACTTTCTGTTTACCAATTAACAGTTTTGTACTGTAGCATTTTTAAAGTATTTTACTGTTAAAATCACGGTTATTTTTTACAGTGTTGATTTGACAAAAGAAAAAATGTTGTGATAACAAATCTTGCAATTCACTCCCCTAAACACACACTGTGCCTCTATCCCTAAAACACATTGTGAATGATGAGATTGAAAAGAGCATTGATTTCTTTTTTGTTATGGTTAGGTTTCATCATATATCTCCAGATTTAAGTGCATCCAGGGTGTTCTTTCAATAAGGATCAATACTTGACCCTACAAATATTTTTGACATATGTCTATACATTTTCTGTGGGCTTGGTGAAACCTCAGGGGATTACTATCCTGAGGTTGAGTCTGTAGGATCATTTAAGCATTTCATTATATGAGAGATAAAGATGAAGAGAAACAGTGATGAGTGAAGACCCTCAGGCCTACGGTTTTAGACCACAGAGCAGAACGTCCCTCTTGTCTCCATCTGCCTTGATCCCATGAGTCTAAATCTAAACTCATCATGTAGCTGACGCACCATCAGTTACCCTCTACTTTAATGGCCTTCGGCTCTTGTCCGACCAAGCTAGTGAGTCATGTGCACATCCAGTGAAACCATCACGCAAAGCTCATGACTGAGAGTGATGGATGCTGGAGAACTATGGGATGGAAGGCCAGTCTGTCTAATTGTGCTGAAGGTGCTCACTCTTGTTCCTTTTCATTGTAAGACATAGCTGCTTAACTCTGTTGCTTAATGGATGTCTGCCGAATTTTGATTCCACTGTTCATATGATGATGGAAAGGTGCTTAACTCGGACGTCTTATAAATCTAGAACATTGAGAAATCGACTGGGGGTTGAAATAGGATAGAAAGTAGGCTGCATAAACACTCAAATGCTTTTTTTATTCAGTATTTTTGTCTTGTTTCCCCAGAACAAACATCTAAACTCTCTTAAATGAAGATACATTTACTTCAGAAGAAAAATTACATTAGATGTTGTCTTTTTTTCCTGAAAGATTTGTCAAAATTAAGTATGTTTTTGCATAAACTAGAACAAAGTCTGCCAAAACAGTAAGAAAGTCAATACAGTTTATTTATTTTTGGCAGATATTTTGAAGTGAATGTATCTTGATCTAAGCTTGTACTGGAAGCCAAGACAAATACTGAGTGAGATTTATTTATTTACATTTTTGTTTTTTAAAATTTTTGCAGTGAATTTCAAAGGAGACATTTGCTGTGTCCGAAATCACCCACTACTCACTATATAGTGGACTATATAGTGAGCTCGCCATTTTGTAGTGCTGTCCAAATGAATAGTGATGATTTTTATACCCTATATAGTCCACTCAGTGTATCCCAGAATGCATTTTGAAAAGTAGTGTACAACCGATGGTCACTAACCCAAGCCCTCTTGGGCTCTCTATATATAATGCTCTACTCCCTACCCTCTGCATAGAGGGAAGGGGAGTAGTGGTTTGAGTGGAGATTTTTGACACAGCAATTATGAAAATAAGGAATCTCTTGAGTTCACACAGGCACACTTATTATTCATAAATTGGTTCACCTTGATGAAATACAATGTGAATTTTACGCAATGCAAAAGTCCAGCCAATCAGAGCAGATGATATTTACAGTACATGCAGACGTCTTAAAGGTGCAGTATTAAAACAGTTTAATTATGAGGCTCAGTGAAGGGTTTGGAAAATTATAAGTAAGTGTTTTGTTTCTCAATTTTTTTTTTATTTGCATTTAGGGGGCAAAATAGGATACACCCTTGTTTAAGTGTTTTTGAAGGGATTCTCCACTTTTTTTGGAAATAGACTCATTTTACCACTTCCCAGAGTTAAACAGTTGAGTTTTACCGTTTTTAGTAGGAAAAAAATATACTATGAAAAGTCATTGAGACCAGAAACTGTCTGGTTACTAATATTCTTCTGAATATATAAAAAATCAGCTGAATAAATTAGAAAACGGTAGAAACCTGTTTTAACTCTGGGGAGTGGTAAAATGAGTCTATTTCCAAAAGTAGAGTATCCCTTTAAAGGCAAACAAACCACAGCTGGAATATTTTCAGTAGAATCAATATATGAATTCTGTGTAGTTGTATCTGCACATTGAAATGGGATAAGGAGAGAGTATTTTTACATTTAGAAATAAATAAACAATTACATGTCACACTTCACCTTTAACGTTGACCTAATCTTCTTTATAAGTGTGTTTATGGGTGATACTCAGACTTTGAATATGATTATATTTATAGTGGTTACTGTAAATAGTTGTTCTCATTCTGTTTTATTGTCAGTCTTGTTGTGACTCATTTGTTCAGGGTGTCAGTGCTCCGTATTGAAGAGTTTTGATTAGACTGGGATCATAGCAGAGATCCCCACACTGTGTGACAGAGACAAGCCCCACAGGAAGGCCCTTCGACCGCCAGTGGAGATCCTTACAATTCTGTCTGTCTGTATCTTTTCTCTTTCTCTATCACTCTCGCTGTCTGCTTTTTTTTCCTGTCTGATGATGAGAAAAAACTCAGGATGACGTTTCATAAATCCACAGTCATGGTTCAGTTCTTTTTCACTGTCTCTTTGGGTGATTGCCATCTGAATTTAATTCCTGGTTGAGGAATAACTTTATTCTTTCTACAAGAGAATGAAAGAAAGGAACTAATCTTATAATACAGGAAGTCATATAGGAACACAAAAGAGTATGGAGCAGGGGTGCACACCAGGCTTCTGCTGGTAGATGTTGTAATTACACATCTTACAATCTTATTCTTCAAACAACATATTCCTGCTTTGATGGTCTATCTGAATTTTGGAGTGGGGGGGTTTGTCTGATAAAATGTGATAAAGTAAATAAAGTACACCCTTTTGAATTCCATGGTTTTGTATTTCAAGACATAATAAAAATCTTTTGTTTTCACAAAAAATGTAAAAAATAAAAAAAAGTTACTTAGATGATCAACAATACATGACATATTACACTTTTATTATTTATTTAACAAAAAGTAAAGCCCAAATTAAGTATACCCTATGATGCAGTTGCTTGTAGAGCCACCTTTAACAGGGTCCCCACGGGTCCTTAAAAAGTCTTAAAACGTCTTAAATAAAATTTTCGCTTTTTATGGTCTGAAAATGTCTTAAAATCTGAAATTTTCAATAAGGGGTCTTAAATTTCACGTACGTACCTTAAATTTCTTGTCCAACTCGTCATCCGTTTTTTTGTTTAGTTTTTTGAACAGTGCGCACCATTTGGGGGCAGCACTTTTCAGATGAATGCGTCGCGTTGATGTTTTGCCACACCATTCTGTGTCGTGTCGCAGTGTTAATTTCGTTATTGAAAACTATGACGAAAAATGTTTGTAGACTATTTTTTTTCCCTGACTAAGACAAGATGATGAGAGATGATCCCATGTCATTAAACGATAACTGTGACTACCGGTATATTAACATGTACAATATCGTTGACGAAAAAAGACAATACTAAAGTGTGTTTAAAAAAATACAAACTTGACTAAAACCACTTTTTTGGAGAATAAAGGGGACAACGCCACATTACATACTGTGTTTACGAGCGTTCATGCTTACGGTTGCTAGATTTAAATACTTATATCCCCAGTCAGAGCTTTTCTGTTAACAGTAATAACTCGAACGAATCACGTTCTCATTTGACGTTGTCAGTCTCTCACATTATTGTGGGAGGAATTTTGGCTTACTATTGTTTACAACATTGCATCAGTTTATTGAGGTTTGCAGGCATTTATTTATCCACAGCTATCTTAAAGGAGCTGTATGTAAGATTGTGGCCAAAACTGGTACTGCAATCAGTTTCAAATTACCATAGAGCGATGTATCCCCTCCCCCTGACTCGAGGTTGCCAGATACGCTTCAGGATCCAACATTTGTTTATCCGACACGTTTGTATCTGCAGCTGTGGTAACTAGAGCAGACCCTGGCAACCCGAAATGCTGCAACACTACTGACTTCGTGATTGAGTAGATCGGTGGAAGGCGGAGCATCAGATCAAAACACAACATGACAGTTGAGGGCTGCAACTTCACTTTTTAAATGACAATATCCTGGCCAGACTGTTGTCAGTGATTTAAGTATTTGAAATGAACATGATTTCTTAATGTCTAGTGACATACCAGGGCCATTTTATGATTATTTTAAATACATTTCTTACATAAAGCTCCTTTATGGTCCCACAGCATTTCAATCAGGTTGAGGTCTGGACTTTGACTGGGCCAGTACAACACTTGATTCTTTTCTTTCATGCATTCTGGTGTAGATTTGCTGGTGTGCTTGGGATCATTGTTTTGTTACATGGCCCAATTTCACCAGATGGCCTCAAATTGGTATACAGAGGAGTTCATAGTTCGACTCAATGACTGCAAGGTGCCCAGTTCCTGTGCCTCCAAAACAATCCCAAATCAACAACCCTCCCACCATGCTTGATGGTTAGTATGAGGTGTTTGTGCTGATTTGCTGTGTTTGGTTGTTCCAAACGTGGCACCTTGCATTATGCATTAAACATCTCCACTTTGGGCTCGTCTGTCCAAAGGACATTGTTCACGATGCAACTTTGCAAACCTAAGTCGTGCTGCCATGTTCCTTTTAGAAGAAGAAGTTTTCTCTCATACTTGTTCAGTCTGTCTCTAATTGTACTGTTTTGAACTTTAACATTTAACATGTTAACTTAGCCCTGTAGAATCTGAGACCATGATCATGCTTGGGGTTTTTGCGATTTCTCTTAGCATTGCACGGTCTGATCTTGGGGTGAATTTGCTTGGGACATATACTCCTAGGAAGATATGCAACTGTCTTAAATGTTTTCCACTTGTGAATAATCTTCCTTACTGGGAATAAAATTGTTCAAATTGGTTGGGCATATCACCCTTCCTACTGTAGATTGATGGCAGCAACAATTGGCTTCATGCACAGCTACACTACTTCCTGAACTTAAGCCAGCTCCTTTGTTTCCTGTCTGCCATTATTGGCCAAGCTTGATTAATTCAGGTGTGTCTGATTATTGTTGCCATGACTACTGAGGTCAGGCACACCTGAACTAATCAATTAGTCCAATAATGGCAGACAGGAAACAAAGGAGCTTGCTTAAGTTCAGGAAATAGTGCAGCTGTGCATAAAGCCAATTGCTTCTAAGATCATCGCTGATGCCTTTCCTCCATTTTCGGCGAACATCCTCGTAAGCCCAGTCTTAAATGAGTTAAAATCTCTGAAATGACTAATGATTTGTGATAAATAGGATGTCAGACATGCATCATGTGTGTCAGGTCTGATGCAGTTTACTGGCTATTGCTTAATTGATCAATTTCTAAATTAGTTTGTCTGTAGTAGAGCATTGGATAGATCATAGTTCAGAGCACAATGTCCTCTCTTTCAGTTTACATGGTGCTTTATTTAACTTGTTTATCTGTATTCATGCCCATGAACGGTTATATATTAGGATCATTCTACTGGATTATAAAGTCATGCTCCTCTGTTGGGATGGTTGTTAGATGTAATTGACTGAATGGAGAGGAGCAGCACACTGGCTGTCCCTCTAAACAGCAGGAGGTCTGGAACCGAACCGTTGTTTCCTTATAGTTGCGTTGAAAGCAAGGCTGAGGGGCAGCCCTGGGGGCTTTGATCCCGGTAGATCCTGAGCTTTAGTAGGCAGTGGAGAGTGAGTTGAGGGCTTGTGAGAATGTTCAGGTTTGAATGAATGAGTTAATACAGCAGGGGGTCAGCAGTGTGCTCAGCCTATGGAAAGTCGATTTTTTTCCTTTATTAGTCATGCGTGCTAAACCAAGCAACGTAACTAAATACACAATTGACCCTTCACTAAGCCCCGCCTTTCCTAGTTACTGTTGCTACGCCTGTTAAGCTTTCGCGGCTGGCGCATCTATTATACTGTAGTGAGTATGCACTCGGTGTTCCCAATGAGATAATTTGTAATTTTCGGCGAACAAGTGAAATATATGAGGGGACTGCTGTATTCCATTCGAGGGATATGTTCACGACATAATATGCAACTGATTAGAGAATAATTTCTTAAAAATTGAAGCTAAATCCTAACGTTGTAGTCCCAGCGCAAGCAGTAACCACCTCATATGCTGACCATTCAAATGGGAAACACAAATTGAGGAACTGCTATGTTCTTGCACAGCAGGGTATGTGAAAATGATCCTAATATTTATAAATCAAACAGCTTATCCATAAATCTTGTGGAATAACACTAATACCGGTTAAAGCCGTATTGGATTGGGTTAAAGTTACTTAGTTAGGGGTAACAATCAGTAGGACGTTGATTAACAAAATGCTGAAATATATTTTAAAGTATGCATCCATACACACAATGCTTCAGCATGTTTCTCTCGTTTAGAAAGCTTGCCAAACCTCCAGCGCATAGTTACGGTTGCTAAGACACGATTGGCCAGTGGCGGTTTCGGCCGTGGCTTAGTGAAGGGTCAATTGAAATTTTCTACAGACACAAGTAAATCAAAACAGAGGTCATATTATTCTGTCAAAGTTTATTGATTATGCATTAAATTGATTAAAAGTGATGGTAAAGAAAACTATAATGTTATAAAAGATTTCTATTTCAAATTATTGCTTTTCTTATATACATTTGTTCTTATATAAACACATATGCATGTATAATGGTTTCTACAAAATATAAAGCAGCACAATTGTTTTAAACATTGATAACGATAGGAAATCTTTCTTGAACAACAAATCATCATATACAAATTATTTCCATATCATGCGACACTAAATAAAGACTGGGGTAATGATGCTGAAAATTTAGCTTAGTATATTTCAAAGTCTTATGTAATGTTTAAATAGAAAACTATTTTTAATTGTAATAATATTACTGTTTTCCCCCTGTATTTTTTATATTTATTTATTTAATTTTTTAATAAAATTAAGTCAGCTTGGTGAGCAAAAGAAACTTCTTTCAAAAAATGTTTGACTAGAACGTTTGTGCTGAATATGTATATGTGTGTGTGTGTGTGTGTGTGTGTGTGTGTGTGTGTGTGTGTGTGTGTGTGTGTAAAAATATATATGTAAAAAAATAATATATATATATATGTATGTATGTATGTACTGTATATATGTGTGTAAATATATATATATATATATATATATATATATATATATATATATATATATAAACCCATATATTTTTTAGAGTATACATTTTATAGATGAAAGTGTACAGATTATATTTTAGGAATGTTGCAACCAATTTTTCGTATATGTTTACCTCCAATTTTCTTCAGTTGCAGTGTCAGCGGAGAATCATCTGAGGTCATGTGTAGTGAGAGCTGTTGCCTACCTGAACGGTTCAAGGCGTTTTAAACTATTGATGGAAGGCAACAGGTCTGAAAATGTATGCGGTGTGCTTGAGGGAGGCAGCAGACTGGAATTTACAAAGCGTCGTGTCAGAGCCTCTGACACCCAGACAGCTGCTGTTTGCTGTGCAGAAAAAGAACAAAATATTCCCTTAAACCTTCTTGAAACGCTGTCAAGTTTTTTTTTTCTCCTTCACTCTCTCGCAGGGTGCTTGACGTGCCCCATTCCACTGAAGTGTGAATAAGTGAGATGTAAACTGTGTTTAACTCAGGGTTCAGAGTCAGCTTCTGAGCCGGAGGAATGTAGCCGATCATACAAACGTTCATGTCCAGTCATGAAACCATATTCTGGGCTGAAGAGAAGACAATTATGAAAAACGTGTTCATAATTTGGTGTATTGCTGGTAGGCACATACCATTCAGTTGAGAATATATCAATCCAACTAAACTGTAGACTCCAAATGTTTAATATAGGAAGAAAAAACATAGTAAAAATGTAGTAAAAAAAGTGTGTGTTCATTGTGTGAACACCAAGAATAATATTTAACTAACTAAATGTCTGAAGTGGACTATCAAGTTTTATTCAATACTGTTCAAAAGTTTGGGGTTATATGATTTTTCTGATTTTGAAAAGTATCTTATGCTCAACAATATTGCATTTATTTGATCAAAATGCAGTAAAACAGTATAATAATGTGAAATATTATTACAATATAACTGTTTTCTTTTTTATGATATTTTAAAATGTATATTTTTTTCTTTTGATCAATGCTTCATTACTGTTCAGCACCATTACTACAGGCTTCACATGATCCTTCAGAAATCATTTCTGTATGATATGCTGATTTGATGCTCAAGAATTATTTCTTATTATTATCCACGTTGAAAACAGTTGTGCTGAATAATATTTTTAAGGAAACAGTCATACTTTTTCAAATTCTTTGATGAATAGAAAGTTCAAAAGAACAGCAACTTTAAAAAAAAAACAAATTAAGTCCTTACTGCACAACTCGATTTAATGCATCCTTGCTGATTAAAAGTGTGAGTTAAAAGTGTCAAAAAAACAATAGAGTATAATTAACTGTACAATTCCCTACATACAATTTTACTAAAACATATACATATATATATATATTTCTATATGTAAAATGATTTGTTTTTATTAATATTTTATTTTTATGTTTGTTTTTCAGGTACTCCTTTACTAGTAAGGAGCAGTAGTGATTCAGCTCTTGGACCTCCTCAGATGGAAGATGTGAATGGCAGAGCCATGGTAAAACCACAATAATTCACTCAAAACACCTTGAGAGTGCTGATCTTGTCACCACATAACAATATAAAAGCTAACAACTATTAATATAGATTACCATTATGTCTATAATGGAGTCTGCTATAAACACTTACTGTACGACCTGATGGGCCATGTTGGAAACATCAACAGCAAAGCAGGACATACAGTGTCATGTCCAACTCATATAGCGTTTAAAAGAGCCAAATTGCACCTTCGAACCAAACTGGTCTGAGCTGTTTTTTAGTGTGGTATTGAGATTTTTCCATTGGTATACATTATGTTAAAGCTACAAAAGTGTGTTTTCTAAGCCTGAAGTGGTGTTTGGTGTTGTTGTTTGCCAGACACACATCACCTTTGAAATAATATTCAGCTGAAAACATACTTAAACCAAAAGGTTCTCAGTGCATTCTAACTTATTCTTAATGAGGAAGGGTTTTGTTGTTGTTGCTGGTTATTTTCCCAGGTCTTTGTCTCAAGGTTTCCATTAAGGCTTCCAGACTAAAACCAGCAGCGAGACATCGATTCACTATTTTGTGTTCTTTTATAAGCATCCCATCTCTTTTGTTGCATTTTCATTCATTTGCTCATTTTTTTTCTTCTCCTCCCTCAATAAAATGCTCATCTAGAAAAGCCCCAATGTTCTGATGAAATGGCATTTGAGCAGAGCTGTATTGCTACAGTGTGTTGAATGCATTTATGGAGCTTTGTGGAGTTAGTGAAGTATAGCCATTTGTTTCTCTCTTACGTGCTCTCTCTCCCCCTGGTCTGCTTAATGGACTGTCTCGCTCTCCCCCCGCCTGCTTAATGGACTGGCTCAGAATAGATGGAGTTTTTTTATGATTACCACTCTGCTCATTCAGAGCCTTTTATTGGAGCATCGTGGATGGCTTTAATGTACTTCACCTCTCTTTCTTTCATTCCTTTCTGTCCTCATTCTCACTCTGAATTTCATTCTTTGTGTCTTTCTATTTTGTTTCTTTTTGCTTTATTCCTTTTTCTGTACCTGGCCACAGGTTTACAACCAGTTGCAAGTGGGTTTTTAGTGTGTGTACGTGTATGCTGTGTGTGTGTGTGTATATATATATATATATATATATATATATATATATATATATATATATATGATACTGTTGTTTGGGTTTGCTATATAAATCATCATCTTCTGCATCTTTAGTCAGATTTAAGGCCTACTTACACCAAGAGTGACGGGACAAAATGACACAAACCACAGACTATGCTGTTTTTTATGTTTAAAAGACAGACTTTTTATGTTTAAAATCCTGGCCAGTGTTATTTTATTGTTATTTATGTTATTTATGTATTACTTAATTACTACATTTAATTAACTTATTTTAGTTCCATTTTTCCAAATTTGGGCATTATAGAAATATCAGGGAATTAGCAATTAATAAATAAATAAATTGTTTATTATTAATATTAAGATAAGAATATATGATATTATTAATGTTAATTAGATTTTTTTTTTCATTTTTGTTTATATTTTTTTTGTATTCTAGTTTTACTCTGCCGTATATATATATATATATATATATATATATATATATATATATATATATATATTTATATTATTTATTTATATTTTTTTGGATAGATGTTGTTATATCCAGAGATATAACAAGATCATAGATTTACTCTGCCATATATATATATATATATATATATATATATATATATATATATATATATATATAATTATTATTATTATTATTATTATTATTATTATTTGGGCAAAGGAACACACAAGGTCTCATTTATAACTTCATCTATCCAAAAAAAAAAAAAAAAAAAAAAAAAAAATATATATATATATATATATATATATATATATATATATATATATTATTTATTTATTTTTAGGGTAGATGTTGTTATATCCGAGACCTTATGTATTCCTTGCCCAAATTCCAACAATATAGCATTCTGTTTCATTAAGACTTACTGTATATCCTATTTTTCAGGAATTGTTTCAGATTTTAGAAACGTATATTCTTTTTTTCGTTTTAACGTCTTGTCAAATCTGAACTTTCGCATTCTGCTCGAATAGACCATTACATGTAGTAGCAGCAGCTGAGTGACAGATGTAAGTGGCCGACACCATGCTGGAAATTAATTAGTGTTTTCTCTGTTACTCTGAGTGGGTTTAGGTCCTGTGTATGATTTATTGAGGGTTCTGTTCTCCATGGCTGTTATAAGCTGAGATCAGAGCAGAGACATTCCTGCAGTATCAAGTGGCACTGAGCGGCTTTCAGATAATTTATGTGTCTGATGAGAAACGTTCCTTTTGTCTGCGCACCCTCAGACGGGCAGGAAACCTGTGGCACGACACCCAACTTCAACACGACCTGACAGATAAAGCCTCAGTACAAAGATGGATGAGGTTATCCCTTTCCTCTGGGGTCAGAAGACCTCAAGCGTCTTTCACCCCTGCAGGGTTAAGGGAACTCCCGCTCTTCACCGGTGACAGGAATGTGAAGCGACAGCGGAACCTCAAGAGTATAATGTGCTCACGCTCACACACCTCTATCAGTGTTCCGGAAACGCTCCACAAACATTGCCAAACAGAGACTCTTCCTTCCTGCAATTTGATTCCAGTGCTTCGGCCTCGGTCTCTGTCCGCAAGACCTTTGTCGTCTTCCCTTTGTTGTTTTGGCCTTCTTCCTTAGATATTCATTACACATTAAAGCATTTTTCTTGGTTGCCCTCACACCTGCGGCCATCCCCGTTTCCTTTTCCCTTATTCTGCTCCGTGCTTCCTTCATCTCTCCCCTTCATCGCCTGTATGTTATTTAGCAGCCGGCTGGCTGACTCCTGTGTTTTCATTGTATTTAAGAAGCTTTATTTCCTGCAGGGCTTACAGCACCTGTGGCACATCAGAGATTGAGGTTTTCTTCTCTCTTTCTGTCAAACACACAAACTCATAGATGCCTTCACTGATATACACACATGGATAAATGGTTTTGCTGTGGATTATGGAAAAAAATGGTTTGGGCCAGATGGTGGGCTGTTGCTTGGACAGTTTAGCCTTGTTTGCACTTTTTCTGATGTTGCAGAGGGTAGTCTTACGTTGCTAGACTTTTTGATTATAAAGGTGCCGTATGGAATAATTGAGGTAAATATATCCAGAAAATGAGCTACACGCATCAAAAGAATGAGAAGAAATAAGTGCAATGATGTCATTAAAAAACTGAAAAGTTATAGTGCTGCCGAGATATAAACCTAAATTAGCATGCTAACTTACTAGCCCCTGCCCGTCAGGTGTTGTAATACCAGTTTCGGCCATTGAAGGCGGTATGCGGGCGCGCAACATTATCACCAGCCAAACTGCAGTACACGAGTAAGTCGCGCCGGCTTGTGTGTGGATGTGTGTGTGTGTGTACTTGAACCTGTCCTGATGTCAGTCGTGTGGAAATACAGCCCACTACTTCATTTCAGTTCAAGGAAGAGTTAAAAAAGATTGGTCGACATTATGCATGAGGAATACATTTTGGTAAGTTGTAGCATACTGTATCTTTCAACAGTGTTCGTGTTCTTTTACTATTAGCTAGTAGAGATGATCGGTTCACGTGCGCTGAGGGATCTGTGTTGCATAATAAAATGGACAGAATCTGAGAGCTTAACTAACCTGCTTGCTAAGTGTCAATAGCGCGTGTCTCACGGTGAATTCGTGAGAGTTGACAGCTCTGAATGGCGCTAGCTTGATCAACATCAGTGAATGCTCTCTGTCAAATTAATTCAAACTAACAATAAAAGTGTTAAATGAACAAAACGAATACCATAAACTTCAAATAATTACCCAGGCTTTTATTTTCCCATATCGTCGAGCTTGTTTTTGAGGCATCTATGAGACGGTCTTCATCATTTAGTGTTGAGATGTGGTTCATTGAGTCTCTGATCTCTAAAAATCTCCAAATGCTCCACGTGAAACTGCGATCTTCCAACCTTTTACTATCGTGTGAAATTATTTGAATAATATGTGCGAGAAAAGACAGAGCAAAACAGCACTCGCTTGTGTTGTTTGAAGACGTGAGAGTGCGCGCGGCCGCGGCACAACTCACTTTCTGGAGGTATACTGCCCCCATCTGTTATGGAATATGATTAGATTTTAAATGCAAGATGGCACCTTTAACATAAAGGTCCATATTGCAGCAGCAAAAATCCATCATAGACAAACATTTCCAGAAGGGTCGTCACCAGCGGACGTCACTCGCGGACCAGCGAGTGATGAAGGCGATGATGTATGCAGAGCGCGGCCGCGCGGAGAAACATCTCCAAGTGTTGTCCTTAGCTCGGTTTTAAACAAAAAGGAAACATTCAAATCTCTTAAAAACAGGCCGAACGAGTGATGTTCGACGGCGGCGTCCATCTTCTGTAATATAGGCTACAAAATCTGCTTCAAAATCCCAGCGCTGTCGTCATCGTGTAAATCCCGCCCAACGTTTCTGATTGGTGCCGCGATTTCTGCGGACTGGAAATGGGTTTGAATGAGCTCTTTGCTAGACTAACTTTGAGAGCAAATCTAAATTTGACGGAAGTTGCCTGGGTTTTCTCAGGCTAGTAGCAACATGCAGTCTGGCAAAACAAGACTTCGCGAAGAACCAGGGAAAGCACAGTCCAGATAAAGGGTGTGGTGATGAGGAGCAGGTGGAGGTGATGAGATGGGGAAACCAGGCTGGGATGGATCCTTATAATGGCAGAGGGGAATGATGGGAAGTGCAGAACTCGGGTGATTGGGATCGTGTGACAGTAGAGGAAGGTGAGAGCGGTCTGTGACAATCATGTGATACTGAAGGCTGAAGTAAAGGCTGCTGAAATAGCTTTGTCATCACACGAATGAATGACATTTTATAATATATTCAAATTGAATACACTTATTTTCAATTGTAATTTTTTTTAACAAATATGTTTGATCAAATAAATGCAGCCTTTTAATTTGAAGTTTTTTAATTTACTGTGGCAGTAATTTTTTTAAAGAATCAGGTACAGGCATGAAACCCCAACAAGGCACATCCGAATCCAATAACTTCACTTCCTGTCTCTTGTGATACCTTCATCTGATCGATTTTCGAAAGCAGCATAGATGTATACTTCGCTGCCTTTGATATCCCACAATCCTATGGGTTCCATTTGGTGACTCTTGGGCTACAAAGAAAGATGGCGTCTGACAGTTGCCGTTGTATGTGTGTAAAATGTACTTTTTTAACCAACGTTTTCCCCTTCTGATGTCATTTCTAGTGAGAAATTACCACTGTAGTAATTAAATATTTGCTTAGTTTTCACCAAAGCTCGTTCTTATTTTGCTATAGATCAATAAACATTTACGCTGGATCTGAAGTCTGTTAGAAATCCGTTTCCAGACTTACCTTTGTGCACAAACGCTGCCGGCAAAGTCAATGCCTGATAGGGCAGCGAGGCAAGTTTTTGGATTCAGTCATCGACAAGCCACGAGAAACGCAAGGGCTATATACACACAAGGGTTAATGAGACTAACAAGATACACAGTCGAACAATCAGGGACTAATCAACATTAAAAACTACAAAGGCCTACAAACATAATAGTACTAATAATAATTAATTATATTTATATAGCGCTTTTTCTGTGTCCTCAAAGCACTTCACATATGGAAGGGGGGATCTCCTCAACCACCACCAATAAAGCATGGCATAGAAACAATACATAACACATAAAACTAAGTACATGTAGTTTATTATTATTACTCAGTATTTTAAATGCATAATTACACTGTAAAACGGACACCTTAAAAAATATGTAACCACAAATGTTTATGTAGATCTTTCATAAATGCCTTGGGTAAATTGTTGGGGAAAATTTGCTTAGCAAGGCGTCTGCACTTCTGAGAGCTCATATCTAATCTTTGTGTTTCAAACTGTGGTTTGGTCCCAGTGGGCAGGCTAGTAGAGCACTCTTCCACCAGTTTAATAACTCAGAACTGTAATCTTGTAAGAAATAAAGTTTGAAAGTGTCATCTGAGTCTATTTTGAAGAGTATTTATTGCAGACTACTCCTGTGCACCTTCCTGCACTGTAGTAAATGGACCGCAAACCATCTAGCATCATTTCTCACATTATTATCTAAATCCACTGTAAAACTAATAGTTTTCAATTTAAAATCAGAACTGCAGAGGATGGAGACAGCAGATAAGGTTTGTAACCTTGGAAACTGTCATTTGCGAATATATTTCTACAGATATTAGTCATGAGAGACAGAGATTCCTCTGGGATATATTTGTCTTGTGTGTCCTAGTCTATTTTTATACCCGCATAACGTCAAAGTCCCTTAAGAACCAATTAGATATGTGGATTTGTTTTTATCTTTGCTGGTTGTTATGTTGGTGGTCCGAGTGCGAACCCAGGGACCTCACCCGCGGTCCCACTGGCCAGCTCAGTGTTTCCGAGAGGGTCAGCCGGCACCGCACGCCTCTCATCTGGGATTCGAGTTTTTAATTGTTAGGGTTCATATACCTTTGATGCACATAAGTCGTCCAGTGTCCTCTGGATAAGCACACTTTGTTACTTTAGTTTTTGTTTTGTTAATTAATAAAGGTTCACATTGCAGTTTCTTCTTGCCAAGATCTGATCCAAGCCAAAATTTAGCAAAACATCTGCCCATTTAGACAGGAAGAGATTATCTGATATGTTCAAGGGATAGTTCACCCAAAAATAAAATTGTTCATTTATTCATCCTCAAGTTGTTCTTAAGCTATATGAGTTTATTTCTTTGGTCTGAACTGCAAAATAGTATATTTTGAAGAATGTTGTTAACCAAATAGTTTCTGGTCACCATTGACTTTGATAGTTTTTCTATTTTTCCAGACTATGGAAATCAATAGGGACCAGCAACTGTTTGGTTACCAACATTCTTCAAAATATCATCTTTTGAGTTCAACAGAATCTCATACAGGTTTAGAACATCTTGAGGGTGAGTGAATGATAATATAATATTCATGTTTGGGTGAATGTACCCTTTAATGCCTCGTTTCCACTGAGGAGTACGGTACAGTACAGTGCGGGGTCGGGTCCACCATGATCAGGCTTGCGTTTCCACCGCAACAGTACCCTTACTTGATAGGCGTGGTGTTTGCAGGAAAGAAGCGATCGACGTAATTTTCGCTGCGAAGAAAGCGACATAGTAAACAACAATGGATGACAGACAGCACAGCAGATCTTGTTCTTGCTTCTCAGCATGTTTGTCACTAGAAACAAGCGCTGGCATTAGGCGTTTCTCAATACTCAGGAGAATGATCCCAGTCCAGTGATTTTGCTAATGGAACAGCGCGTCTCGAACGCGGCACTCAACTCGCTCTGGCTCTGCGACTCCCGTTATCTCTGTATGTTCATTTTAGGCAACAATACAACGAAATATGTTATAAAACACCACTCTGCTTCTTTTCGATTTCATTTCAATACATTTTAAACATTCTAAAGCACACAAATGTGGTTGGCAACGCATAGCCGATTATATGTAATATAACGTTACATTGTATGTAACGTTATATTTATAACAAAACTAAATATAAAACACAACCCTGCATCTTTTCGTTTAAATGTAAAAATATTAAACATATTCCAGGCAATATGTGATGTAATGTATTGCATATCGCATTGGTACAAATGTTGCAATAAACAAGGTGATCTTGTAATAAAATAAAAATGACAAAACTATCTCTTTTTGTTGAATTTCAGTTTTATCAATAATAGCCATTATAAAAGTATAAGTAAAAGGTACAAAAAGATATACAGTAAAGCTTAAATAACATCAAGAAACAATTCAGTCAGTCAATTATACAAATTCAGCGCTCAAAGATATGAAACTTCACGTATAGCCTTCTGCCAAAATTGGCCAGGGAACGAATTAGATTCACGAGACCAAAGATCACCTGTTAGGTTTATACAAGACGAACTATATCTCATGTTTAACCACTACAGAGACGTCCGAGTCAGCGGCAAACATCAGGATGACTAGCCGAGGAAAGGCTGTTCCAGGCGGGGACACGAGCGCGAGCGTCCGGTGATCGCTTGGAATGGATCTCAGTCAAATTATCATAAATCTATAAATAAACCACAGATTTGAGCTTTAAAAAACTACTTTCTCACCTGAAAAACTCTTAAAACTACATTTCGTGACACAATAACAGTAGAATTATATTTCAACTGTATGCTTCTAATGCCCTTGTAGCACGCGCGAGTGACGAAACTCTGTCCACCAATCACCTTTCTGCAGTGAGTCTAGCTCCACCTTTTAGTACACCTTTTAGATGCTAGGTACCCCAACGGAAGGGTACCCAAAAAGTGGTATGGTATGGTTCGGCTTTTTGGTACCATTCACAACTTTTGACAGTGGAAACGCAAATAATTGCGTACCGAACCGAATTCGTACCGTACCACTCAGTGGAAACAAGCCATAAGTGACCAACCACACTTGGATACATGGCAGGGGAGAAGTAAAGTTCAGAAAACTACTTATATTTAAAATATTGTACCCGCCAACAAAATTTACCAACAGTTGTTTAACCCTGAAGTGATAGGCTAAAATAAAATGATTCTTTATCAAAATTTATAGGCAATACAAGTAGTTTGTTTCTGGCATATGCGCACATTCAAATGCACATAACTATAGAATCAATTCTTTATGTGAACGTCATCAGTGTTTATCAAGGGTTTGCGTTTAAAGTCTGTTTAGAGAGAACAGTGTTATCTTAGCGGGCCATAATTTAATAACAAATGATCATTTCAACTGAAGTGAATCAATCAAAACTAACTTTAGCTGGAAAATAACATTATTCAAGAACCGCTATAAAACCAAACCAATCTCTGTTTCCTTAAATTGTATTAAGTTTATCTCTGTAAAGCTGCTTTGAAACAATCTACATTGTTAAAAGCACTATATAAATAAGGATTACTTGACTTTAATTGCAAAGCACCAAGCCTGGATTTGTAGCACTGGTTCAGCTCTTACAGCACTCTCTTGAATAGGGGTCGGGAACCTTTTTTTTACCAAAGAGCCACAATAATAACAAGAATAAAAATATATATATATTATCTAAAAAAATATTAATAATATTTCAATAATAGATCATTTACTGTCCAATTAAACTGTAGACAATTAAAAACAAAGAAATATGCAACAAACAATAAATAACAAGTTGCAATATGGAATTAATTGTTCAGGGCTTTCACTGTGAGGCTATCACCTGGGTCACATAAATCCTCTTCTTGTGTGTGTGTGTGTGTGTGTGTGAGAGAGAGTGAGAAAACAACAATGCAATGTTTGTAATGGTAAAGGGTGCTAGACCTGGCGGGCCACATGATTTTTGTTAAAGAGCCGGGTGTGAGTCTCAAACCCTAAGTTCCTGACCGCTGCTCTAGAATATCAGTAATACTGAGTGACCGTCAAAGTCTGAACCCCACACATCTCATCTCAACTTCCTGTCACTGTAAAACCTGAATAAAGAATTATGGCAGTATTAGTTTCACGTTAAATCTCAGCCATGAAATTCAATGTGTTGATGTCACTGGAGTGGTAGTCTGAGACCGCAGGTGACATTTTGACCTCAGCTCACACAGAAAGACGCAATGTTTAATGATTAACATGCAAATAAAACAGAAAATACAAATAAATCAGTTTAGGAAGATTCAATTTTATATTACGATTTATATTATTTATTATATATATATATATATATATATATATATATATATATATATATATATATATATATATATATATATATATATATATATATACACGCAGAGAAAGAAAAATCTGGATTAAATTCTGAGGCACATTTGAGGTAACATGGCACCATAGCCTACATAAAATGGCTTTATATTAAAGGGTTAGTTTTACCCCAAAATTTTAATTAAGTCATTAATTACTCAGCCCCATGCTGTACCAACCCTGTAAGACCTTCGTTGATCTTCGGAACACAAATGAAGATATTTTGATTTAATCTGAGCGATCACTCCTACATAGACTGCCTAAGGGACTGCACTTTACGGCCCATAAAGTCATTTAAAGAAAATGTTTAAATATTCCGTGTGCCTACAGTGGCTCAATTATAAGTTTATCAAGCGACAAGACTACTTTTTGTGCGAAAAAAAACAAGCAAAAAACAAAAACATAAACAACGACTTTATTCCACTATTCCATTACTTCCTTATGGGCCTTGAGACGAGAGTAGAAGAGATTTCCAGAACGCATGCGCGAGAACTGAGATGAGGACGTCTTCTTCAACTACTTCTTGTTACCGGCTGCTCACCGCTTACGAGTATTACCGCCACCTGGCGCTTCGGATTATAAGGTGCACTGTCGTTTTTTGAGAAGATTAAAGGCTTTTAAGTGTACCATATAGTGCGGAAAATACGGTAATTGAAAAGCGTATGTACAGCGCGCATCTTCCTCTGCTTGTAAACAGAAAGATTTGCGCTTCCAGCTATATCAGCACATCATCTTATACGGTAGGTGGTGCTAATACTCCTAAGCGGTGAGCAGCCGGTAGTCGAGTAGTCGAAGAAGAACGTCCTCATCTCAGTTCTCCGCATGCGTTCTGGAAATCTCTTCTACTCTCGTCTCAAGGCCCATAAGGAAGTAATGGAATAGTCGAATAAAGTCGTTATTTATGTTTTTTTTCGCACAAAAAGTAGTCTTGTGGCTTGATAAACTTATAATTGAGCCACTGTAGGCAAATTGAATATTTAAACATTTTCTTTAATGACTTTATGGGCTGTCGAGAGCCAGTCCCTTAGGCAGTCTATGTAGGAGTGATCCAGCTTTCAGATTCAATAAAAAATATCTTCATTTGTGTTCCGAAGATGAACGAAGGTCTTACGGGGTTGGTACAGCATGGGGGTGAGTAATTAATGACTTAATTTTCATTTTTGGGTGAGCTAACCCTTTAATGTGTCAAGTTGCAAACTTCTACTTTATATGTGACAAATTACTGTCAGGGTATAAACATGTCATAATGCTCAGTTCTATATCAGTGTTTTTGTGGTTGAGTGTGTTTTCTCCCCAAAACTAGTTCAGTGCATTCAATTTCATTGGTTAAGGTTACAGTGACAGGTGGGTTTAGGTATCAGTGTTTGGTGTAGGCACTCAGTACAGTGATTGACATGACCAATGAAACTTTAGATGAGTGTGTTTTCTTGTGTTTGTGAGATGCCTTGTGACGTCAACGCCTGACTTGTACTTGATTAGCTTGGCCTCTCGCTGTATTTTACTCCTGTATGTACTGTGAACTCTCACACACTCTGCTTTCTCACATGCTTCGTTAAAATGACACTCAAAAGGGATACATGATCTCAAATTAAAACGGCTCTGCTTTTAATCCAACAGCCTCTCATTCACAAACCCCCAATTAACATCAATTTCTCTGTCTCGCTTTCTCCCTCTCCCTCTCCCTCTTTCTCTTTCTGCCTATTGGGTGTAATTAAACTGGCACTTTTCATTTGATGAAGGCTTATGTACAGCTGGAGGAGATACGTGTTTGTGTGTGACAGAAAGAGTGAGAACCTGAACAAAGAAACCTAAGAAATGTGGCAGGAGACCATTACTGGGATTTTCACTTCTCATTTATGTCATTCCCAAGTTAAAAATCTATGCACGTGTTAGACACGCAGTAGCTTTTACACTTTTACAGCAGACTAAGATTTTTCTTGGTCTTTAGAAAGCATAGAGCAGCTCAATGTTTCATGTAACGTTCACATGTTGGAACTGTAGTTCAACGTTCATTGCACTAACTAGTAGTCAAAACTATGTATAGATAATAATCTGGACTTAATATACCTATTGTTGAATCAGATATTGTCTGCCCTAATCTCTGTAATCTCAATAAGAAGCTTTTGTCATTGGTATTGTCATGTTCGTTAGTTAGTAGTTCTATTCAGTGGACGCGCATTAATTTATTTCAGCAATAATATTCTGTTGCATTATTCACAGATTTCGCTCAATGGCAGAAACTAAAAGAGATTGTACAGAAACCGTATATTGCATGGCTATTGTATTTGGCCCCATAAGGCAAAACCTATGAATACATGTGAAGAAAGGCCACATTTACACTGCAGGTCTTGATACCCAATTCCCGATTGTTTGACTTTGTCCAATATTTTTGAGGACCAGCTTACAGTACATCATCTTTTAAAGGTGACCCATACTGTATCTGATATCATTACACTAGGGATGCACCGATATAAAAATTTTTGGCCGATACCGAGAACCGATAATTCTTTATATTTGAAAGCCGATAACCGATATATCGGCCAATAAACTTAAATCCAAATTTGTATCTAATTTTGAGAGCCCGATTACAAAAACAAAAGTCTCACAATTAAAGTCATGTCCCAAGCACACGATTATAATGATGTTCTCATTATAGTGTTGTATAGCCGATATGACACATTTGCGCTGCACATGCTGTACCGAACAGTATTTTCATTTTTTGAAGAGATTTCAATCATATTTCAAGAAATTCAAAAACATAAACTGTGCTCAACAAGTGTCTCAGCTGAAGGGAATAATGCATTATTTATCGGCTTTAATATATCGGCCACATTTTTTTACCAGGCCGATAATCGATAACATTAAAGATGAACATATATTGGCCGATACCGATATGCTGGCCGATATATCGTGCATCCCTACATTACACTATACTTGGCGAAACAAACAAAAAAATAGCATTATGATATCAAAAAATCTATTTCAGTAGTACATTGAGAAACATTTTAATGCAATAGTTTAATCCTTATATCAGAATCATTACATAGTACAAATTCTTCAAGACAGCGATAATTTACACTGATCCGTTATAAAAGTTAGTGTGTATAATGGTCTGGAAAACTTTTGTTATGCATGTCAGAGGTTATTGGTTCGAAGCTGCCCTCGCATAGTTTTTTCCCTCATTATATATAAACAATATAAGGTGATTAAGGTGTGATTAAGCTGATAAATATAATATATATCACCTTATATTGTTTTCTAACATAATGAGTATGAGAAAATATGTATTAAAATATACATATTAAAAATATGTATTCATATTTCATTCTGCATACTATTCAAATTCAGTTATACGTTTCATACTGTTCAAATTCAGTTACTTTAGTACCATTGAGATGATTAGGGGTGGGCGAAATTACTAAAATCTTGACACAACAAACATTTTAGCACATTGCTATCATCAGTGGTCACATTGCAACAAATATTCACCCTTTTCTTAGTATATTAACAATTAGGGGCAGTCAGCTGAATTCAGTTTAGCTCAAGCTTGAACTCTAAGAGAGTATGGCAATTAGCAAGTGTGGCACAGACTATTGCAGATATAAGTGCAGCAAATAAAGTATACAAATATGACAAACATCACAATTAACATCACAATACAATTATAATGATAAAGAATAAAAAAACAGAAAAAAAAACAGGAGTTTTCTAAATATACATGGAAGTATAATGATAAAGAGGAAAAAAACTTAAACAAAAAACAGGAAAGTTCTTATCCTTCATTCGTACCCTCATGGAATAGAGACTTGAGTTCAAAGAACCAAAAGGCCTCCATTTACAGCAATTTTTTATTTTTTATCACCTCTTTTTTTATCCTCTCAATGCCCAGTAACTTCATGTCAGACAAAGAATGTTTGGCAAACTTAAAGTGCCGATGGATTGGAGATGTCATCCTGTCTTTTAATGGCACTTGTATGTTCAATGATTCTTGTGTGCAATGCACATTACCTGTGACATAACCTGTGACATAAATGATATAACCTGAACAAATGATATGGTTTACCGTACATATGTACTCTGGCAAGTAATCAGTTGTCTAACCTTGTGTTTTTAGTGTATGAAGATGTATACCATTTACATTTGACCTATTTAGAGGTACAATTGTAACATGGAAAATTACCCTGGCCAACAGGAAGAGTAGTTTGGAGAAGTGATGCTAGTATCTAGAATAACTAGAAATAGAATTTCTTTGACCTATTTGGAGCGCAATTTTATTATTATGATTTTTTCTAGTTTACAATGTCACAAAATAACTACAGTAAAACTCAAGCCTACTGAAGACAAGTAAAAAAAAATAAAAAAAAACTAATCACAAGCATATAGCAAAACAAACTAAAATAGAATAAAGACACATGAAGTAAACCTGAAAAACTTAAATACTCTTATTCTTATTAAAGTTACAAATTTGATCCAATAAAGGTTACTGATAGTTTTGTATTTATTTATTTATTTATTTTTTGTTTGTTTGATCAACATTAATGACAGCAGTTATATTTGGATGCTGTCACTTTAAGACTGACTGCATGGGTTCAGAATACTTGTGTTTTCTTTCTCAACTGTTTACATTCACTTAAGACATACATGACCATGTTTACTTGCAAAGACAGACATTTTAACTCACAAGTAGGCTATTTAGGTGTATTTAACTGTTTTTCTTTCTAACAGCTATTTTTATGGTTTTTGTTAACTAATAACCCTGTTCAAGAACTGAATTGTTATTTCAAAGGCATTTCAAATTATTTTCTGAATGGGACACAATACTAAGGGGCCGCTCACTAGATTTTGTAGGTGTTTCCGACTCTTTGACCTACCGTTCTTCATCATGGTCCATCACACATCTCCACCACTCTCTTTCGTCTTCTCTACTAGACCTGTCTTCTGAGAGTGTTTCTCATCTTGGCTGTTGGAACATGCGATGTGTCCATAATAAGTGAGTGTGTCTGAGAAATAACAGGGTTAGAGCTCACTAAATGCACTGAGCATTGCACCCTTCTATACTGCAAACCACTAGAGAGGGAGGAAGATGGGCAGAGAAAGAGAGTCCACACTACTCTATACCTGATTGAGGTAATAGTCCCGTGTAATTGTTCAGATTGTCACTTGCCCTTTTTCAGCTGAAGTAAGTGGTTGGAAAAGAGAGAGCAATGGCCCTTGTGTATGCCCTCACCTCCCACTGAAGAGCATAGGCACATATTTCAAACTCTTTCCAAAGACAAAAGAAGTGCTAAAAGGATCTTAAAAGCCAAATTGGTGGGTGTCAGTGATCCACAATTTGCCACAGACTCTTATTTGAGATTTCACAGGCCATTATTTTAAGTGATTTTGAGATGTAATTAGTTTGGACGCAACAATTCTTTTGGATAATTATTGCCATTTTATTCCAGTATTTAGGTGGTCGTCTTTAACTAATGGATGTTTAATCACCACTAAATATCCAGTACATTACCCAGCCTTAAACCCACGTTTTTTTCTTTCTCCAAATTAACCATTATCAAATAGATACAATAGATTTTCCAACTGATTTTTGTTTTTTGGAAAATACTTGTGTCAAGACTAAGTAATAATGTTCAGTCACAGCTAGGGGTGTAACGGTACATGTATTCGTATTGAACCGTTTCGGTTCGAGGCTTCCGGTTCGATACGCATACAAACCGAACGATTGCTTGGACCATTTTTCCTGCCGGCAAAATTCGTGCTGGGCGCGGCCAACACAACGTTGCGCAACATCAAATGGCAAACGTAATGAAAGCAGAACGAAACTGCGCTACTCGTTATGTGCTTCACGGATCGTTTATCAGTTCGGACCAGCAACATCTGTGCAGCGCGAGCTGACTCTCGCTCAAGCAACACTGTTACTACACTACGTTAGAGATCCGGTAAAGAAAACATTTGAATTCGCCACTGAGGTAATAACATCGCTGCGAGATCTAGTGATATGCATTCACATTTCTCCGTTATTAACCGTAGATCTCTATTAGATCAAACATTGCTGCCATGGAAACCAGGAGAAACATTGTGCCGTGAATGAACTAGTAATACTTTACGTCCACAGACCAGCAACATTCACCATTGATTTAATATAGCAACACTAACTGGAACCAGTTTGGCTGGAATGGTGAAATGCTTTCAAGTACTTCACACATCTTTTTCCAGCACTTTGAAATTCAAAAATTATATAAATAATTAAATATATATTTAAATGTTATTTTTAAATGTGATGACCAAAACATTATTTGTTCATCCTACAAAGATGACCCCCATTTATAAACCTGAAAGATTCAAGATCTAGGAAAACTCACACTTATTTAAAAATATGTTTTCTTTAAACAAATAGGAAATTTCTCTGGCATTTCTTTCTTTTTGCTTTATCAAAACGTACCGAACCGTGACTAAAACCGAGGTACGTACCGAACCATGACTTTTGTGTACCGTTACACCCCTATCCTGTCATATAGCTAAATACTGTAAACTGCGACAGTGATCAGGAGAGGGATTTATTTTGCAACAGTATTCGACTGACTTTTTATGTTTTCTTGCTTATTAACCCTCTTGGCGCCATGGTCGAGTTTACTCGACAAGATGCGTCACTGAATAAAACGGCTGATTTTGTCAAATTGGGTGTCAAATTTTGTTCGAACATCCCCTCCACTGGATGGCAGACATGTCATACTTCATCCCCGACTCAAAAAACAAACAAACAAACAAAAAAAACCGGCATGTTTCTATACAAAATGTTCAAAGTTACAATGCATCTGAATCGGTGCGATCAAAAGCGGAGATAGTGTGAAATTTAATCAGCGCCTCTCCATGATCGCTGGCGAGTACTTTGTGGTGGAGACTTTGTTTATTATCACTAGGTATGTTAGACGAGGTCAAAGTATTCATAGTACAGAAGGCAGGGTGGGGAGTCACAATAGTATGCATACTTGGCGTGCGGCGCGAGGCAGATCTGGCTGCGACCGCGCTGCTCGTATCATCACTTATGATCTGCGCTTTGCCCTAACGAGTCATCTTTTGAACTAAACATGTCTTGTCTACTTGTGTTTATGGGCCATATGAATAATAAATGCCCCATACATGGAATCAGAGTGCCTACTGAATGTAGTAAATGGAAAATCTCCACAGCAAAAGGCCAACCACTACAAGCATACGGTTTGTTCTACCATTTATTAGTAATGATTTACACAGTTTGTTTATTACTTACTATATACCTGAGCATTCAGTAATGTGCCATATAGCATACAGAAGGTGATGGACATTTTTGGGGAAAGAAGTGCTGCATTTTATCATTTAAACGTGACTTTTTATGAAAATTCTCTAATTCAAGATTTCTGCCACCATATGACGTTATAATATGCAAATTAGATGGGGATATTTAATCCCTACATAAACTTTGGGTCATCCTTAATATTTCTCTAATTTACAGAAAGTATCTATCTTGTTTCACTTTTAAGACATAGTCTTTTGAAATTAAGATGTCAAAATCGAACGTTTTTGGAAAAAAAGCTATTTTTAACTTGCTAAACAAATATGTGGACATGCAATATTGATGTGAGTTATCAAATCAGTTGTTTATTATCTATAGGGATTGTTCACCCCAAAATGAAATATTACTCTACTGTAATTAATTACAGAGATGTATAAAGTACTAGAAACCCGGACTTGAGTAAAAGTACAAGTGCTCTATCAAAAAAGTGACTTGAGTAGAAGTTGAAGTGCTCTTTAAGCACCACACTTAAGTAGAAGTACTAAAGTATTCAAACATTTTTGTACTTAAGTATTGCAAGTAGTTTATTTTAAAATTCACTACTTAAGTACTAAAAGTAAAAGTACAAGTATTGTGTCATGTCATTATTAAAGAAAGCATTCAAAATTTTGAACTAGCAATCAAATAAGGCGCTTTGGTGGGATACAAATTTGCTTTGGCGGCCGCCAAAAAATGTCCCTGCATTAGTTGTCAATGTGTGCGTCAATCAATACCATTACCCTATAAAACTGGCGTGTGATTTAGGCAGCATGAAAGCCAACTTGCAACAAATGATTCGTAATTTTTTTTATAATTGTAACGAGTAACTAGCAGAACATTAAAAAATATCGAAGTAAAAGTATTAAATTCATTGAAAATATATACTGAAGTAAAAGTAGAAGTATGAGAAAAAAACAATACTATAGTAGAGTACAGATACAGCATTTTAGTACTTAAGTACAGTACTTAAGTAGTTCTACTTCGTTACTATACATCTCTGATTAATTAGTACTACTGTAACATTGTTGCAGTTTTTTTTGTTGCTAGAAGATTTTCTAATGGACTGTTTTTTTTTTTTTTCATTTACTCGCCCTTATTTTGTTCCACATCTGGATGACTACTGTCTTCTGTGGAACATAAAAAATACAAAATTACAATATAATGAATAGTCATTGTCACTACAATCAATAACTGAAGTGCAAAATGGCAGCAGTAATGCGTATTGTATCAGACATGAAATTAGCACCCGTTTAATTTACCCAGATAAGCTTATATAGTGTTGCCATGGATGATTGTGATAATTAGGAAAAATCTGGACACTGAATGCAATGATTGACAAGCAAGTATTCCATAGAGCTTTGTTAGTCAGCGTTACGCTATTTTAAAAAAAAAGCCTCTGTTTTTAACCTGAAGAGGTTTGTTTTGTAATAGTGCCTTTTATTGGCCTATACCAAAATGGAACCATTTTTAAGGCTATTGTTTGTGTTTCATGTCTTCTTTAAGCTTTTTTCTGGTCTGTGATCTGTCGCATGCGTGTTTATTAGTCTGTCCTGCCATCATTAGAACAGTCGCCCTCTGGGAGGATCTCAGTGCCTGCTAATTGCTCTGGGAGTATTTTTTGTGGCCTGAACCCTCTGGGGTTTAATAGTCACCAAGAAGTGATAGTTTAAATGTATCACTTGTTAGAGCTGTGATGCCTCTCTTCCTGTGGGGGAAGTTTGAGTGTGTGTGTGTTTGATGGTAAATAACACCACACTTCCTGTGAGGAATTGGTTGAATATTGTTGACGGAGGTTCTTTCCGCCTTTGCTCATGGTCCCACCTGCTGTGTCAATATACAAAAGACACACAAAAACACACAAAGCTTGTAAACTTCGATTCTTGACTATTCTTTGTCTCACTGAATAAGGTTTAAAAAATGTGTGTCTTTTTAAGGGAATAGTTCAATAGTGCGTCTTTTGAAAAGGAATATGTGGAACTTGCATACAATGAAAGTGTACTTACAAACTCCAAATTGGACAGAAAAGCACTATTAAAGTGGTCCATATAATCAGAATATGTTAAATCCAAATGATAGCTTTGTCTTAGGAACAGACTGATATGTTTTTATGGCAATAACATGGCACTATGATGGTTATCAGATAGCAAACTGACATTGAATCAACGTGGAAACATGACATCGAAACAACGTTGATCTGACATTGTTTTGCTCATCGAATTAACGTTGAACCAACGTCAGACGCGTCATTCTTTCAAAACTAACGGAAAATCAACTTTAAATCAACGTTGTTTCAACGTTATGAAAGCAAACCAATTTTCGATTTTCATTTAGCTTTGAAGAATGCCTCGTCTGACGTTGGTTTAACGTTAATTCGATGAGCAAAACAATGCCAGATCAACGTTGTTTCGATGTCATGAGAGGACGATCGTTTCCACGTTTGATTCAATGTCAGTTTGCTGTCTGGGTAGATATACCATGCTACTTCAATAGAACTTAAAGGGATAGTTCACCCAAAAATGAAAATCTGTCATTTATTACTCACCCTCTTGTCTTTCCAAACCCATAAATCCTTCGTTCATCTTCAAAGCAAAAAGATGAACAGCTTCATCGACAGCTTCCCCTTCATCGACGGCTACAAAACTACCACTTTGATGCTTAAAAAAAGTAATAAAGACACCCTTAATCTAATCAAAATGATTTGAGTGGTTTAGTCCAAATTTTCTGAAGAGACAAGATCCCTTTATATGATGAGCAGATATCATTTGGGCTTTTATTCACATATTGTGAAGTCTTTTCCCCCAAAACTTTGATGCTTAACAGTGTTTATACAATACATAGAGAAGTCCAAATGAATTGAGCTTGTCAAAGCGCACCAAGCAAGCATATTTGATGTGCTCTATGTATCTGCGTGGATCAATGTATCTATAACAAAAGTGTAAATAAAATCTGTTCCTATAAAGTTATTGTATCTCTTCAGAACACTTGAATTAAACCATTTGATTCATATGGCTTTACTTTTATCATGAATGAACTTTTTGAAATTTTGGTGAAACTTTGAACCTTTTGAAGTTTTGGTCTAATTGATGTTTAATGAAGGGACATAATTCATCTCATCTATCATTTATATGTTGAATATGAACAAATGAAAGTCTTAAGGCCTGTACACACCGGGACGAATATCAACGCACGTTATTCGTAGCGTTTTTCAACTCGCTTTTTGTGTTCACATCCATGCGATTTTCGCTGACGATGAGCCGAGTGAACATGCAGATTCATTGCCTGACATTAGATGGCGCTAATTTGCTCTGCAACACCGCTCCATATCAGTTTTATTTTATCAAGATGTTTGTAGTCCCTGTCGCGTTTGTCATATAGTTCTTTATGTTATAGCACCAACGAGAACAGCAGCTCTTCATTCATCTTGCATTGCATCTTCCTCGTCTTAATTCTTCCTGCCTGTGTAGACGGCGGCGCTACTTGGCGTATATCTTCTTCGCCGTTGCATATGTGTGCTCGGCAAGACTGTTTTGTGTTTGAGCGCCCCCAAGTTGTGTTTTACTGTAACTTCAGAAGCTCCAAACACGTGAGTAAAAGTGGCAATTTCATTGGTCGGATAGTTTTTGACGCAGCGCATCTAACTAAAAAAACTAACCCGAGGCGTTAAAAAAAAAAAAGAACTGGTTCGGAACTGGTGCTGGTTCAAAGTTGGTTTGGAGTTGGTTCAACTTATGAACCGCTTCAGAACCTGTTTGTTTTTCCACTGACTGGAGCGCCCAGGCACTGACTAGAGCGCCCAGGGAACGACGTCGTTACGTCACTGTGTACCTTCGCCATACACCTTAGCTAGAAATGCTTTTAAAATCTTTTCGTTTGATATGTAATATTTTCTGATAAGTTATGTACCCCGGTCTTGTGTCTTTTTTTTCTTTCCATTTATTTGTTCTATATTGTGACTTTTCTTCTTTGCTTATAATGTTTTCAATAAAAAAATAAAAAAATAGAAACGCTTGCGCCAAATTCAAGCATAACAATTAGCTACAAAGGCGGACTCCATCAGTGTTTCTGCAAATGTTTCTCCTGGCTTTCGCGATCCTTTATAATGGTCAGAAAAGATGTTTAGAACACATCTAATACCTGCCCCAGCCCCAGACGCAAGTATGATGGGGTAAAAGAACAGTTCTAGTCCAGCAAAGAGTTGGTGCCGCTTTGGAACCAGTTTTCCCGGCCGCAAACCGGTTCTTTGGCTGTCGAAACACAAAGAACCGGTTCGCGCTGCAGGCACCGGGCCTCCGAACCCGGCTCTCAAAATGCTTTGGTGGAAAAGGGGCTATTGGCACCCTTTGTTTAGTCACAAGGTGTTAAACGTCGGCGAATAACACACGCGAAATTTGTCCTGGTGTGAACAGGCCTTTATGCGTTTGGAACAACAACGATTTGTGGGTGAATAACAATCTCTTTAATGTTTACTATTTTCATGTACTTTCATATTTGGATTGTACCCCAAAGTTTTTTCAAAGAACATCAGGGTAGAATATCCAAAAACATTGTAACACCATGTCAGTGTATTTCATATTACTTTGTGGTCCATATTTATTTTTATTTATTTTTTTGCTTATGGTTTGATTTTCAGCACATCTGCTTTGTTTTTCCCAAATCCCAACAATGCTATTCATGCAGTTGTACGTCTCGTCCACATATTAAACGCTGAAGCGCAAGTACATTTGAAATGTGCTGATAGCCTGATAACCATCATCAGCTTGAACTAGTAATTGGAAAAGATGTCTTCATTTAGAAGATGCCTTGGTTAAAATGATGAAATACCTATATATAGACAAGCAAACTCTCATAACCCTCTCAGCATGTGGTATGTATCCCATCATACCCTCCAGTGTGTTTGCTTCCCCTTTTGGGTCTATCAAGGTTGTCACGGTCTCTTTGTTCGGCACCGTTCCATTACTGCAAGCTCCATCCGTGTTATTCATTAGACAAGGGTCAGCGTGAGGAGATCAGGCACTACGAGCAAATAAAACCGGTGACATGTTCATCAGATCATCAGTCAGCCGCTAGATTAATGCTTTTGTTCTTTAATTAGCAACAGCACCAAACCGTGACTCAAACGGCACAAACTAATCATTAAAAATGAGAGGAGAATGAATCACAGACTCACTCTTGTTTTCATTTTCTTTCTTTTTTTTTTTGTGGTGGGTGTTAATGTACCTTCTGCGTGCCCATTAAAAATATGTTTTGTGTGTATTAACAAGGAAACAAGCCATCAGTTGTCACTGTTCGGTTAATTGTTTGCACTGCCTCGTTTATGGAAGTAGGCGTTTTGACATAACTGCACATGCTGGTTATGTCAGCTTTCAGGATGATGAAGAGTTAATGCTTGTAGTCTCTTCACTGCCTGGGTTGGCACTTGAAGACACATTTAACATGCAGTAGTTTATGTAGTGCCTTAAGCTCCATTTTCAAACCCAGTGTTTCTTACAAAGGCTGTATGGCAACGTTTAAAAGACGTTCAAGCCTACGTCCTCAATGTTTGTACTGGAAATACCAACCTCTCTTCGGTTTTACAGCTGGTACCTGATCATCTTGATGCTTTAGCTATCTTAAATCTTAAATTTGATACTTTTGTATGTTATAAATTGTTTTTAGAAAACCACTGTTTTTCCTTTTTATTGAGTCTTAGGATCAAATGTTGCTTTTTGCTATTGTTTCTTTAAGGCCCCGTCCACACTACAGCGTTTTCGTTTAAAACTGAGAATTAAAACGAATATGATCTCCCGTCCACACCAGCGTTTTTTCTGTGCATTAGAAATGATCTCCGTCCACATTAAAATGACTGAAAACGTGGATAACGTGTCCATTCACCAACACTGCATGCGCGTGCCGTTGTAAACAGTGATTGACGAATCAGGGAAGGATACGTCATGTTTGATAACACCCAATCATAGAGCCGAGCGTCAGCCTCTGCGTCAGCGTTTCTGAAGTCCTCCGTTTTGTCTCGTCTACACTAAAACGCCCTTCGGAGATTCAAAACGCAAAACGGAGCTGCAGCGTTTCTAAACTACTTTGTTTTAGGTCTTCGTTTTTCCCGTTTTAGTCTGGACGGGAGGTGCAAACGTAGCAAAATGTCTCTGTTTTTAAACTAAAATGCAGTAGTGTGGACGGGGCCTAAGATGTTTAGATGTTAAGATCTCTGTTATGATTTTTGGCTAACCTGTTTGCATAGGAAACCCTGATAAATGAGGTTGGCAATTGAGTTGCTTTGTTTTGTGAATATAAGATAGTCCAAATGATAGTTTGGATAGAATGAAACGAAAGTTGGAATGGCATGAGTGTAAATAAACTTTAGTAGAACTATTTAAAATTCCATTCACATAAAGAATAGTACTACTGTGTAATGGTAACTATAACCATTAAGTAAAAAAAAGGCTCTATTTGTAACTAGGGCTAAATTAGCTCTAAAAAAATTTAATCAATAATGACAGCGATATAGTTGGAATAACTTTAAGAACTTTTTTTTCAGCTGATAAATGACAAAAAAAAATTACATTGGAACACAACTGCAGCACTTGAATGAACATGTTCTGGTTTGAATGGATCTTAATAGAGAGCCTTAGTCCCGCCCCTCCGCTTCCGGTTAATGGGACCTTATTTCGGAAAAATTATAAATGGGAGTCAATGGCGAGAGATAACTTATCTTTTTATTCCGTCTGAACTGTGTCCTGGATTACACATATGATGTTTGTCAATTTAAAAGATAATTATGAAAGTCAAGAAAGTCGCAGTTCGTCATAAAACAGAAGCGTAACATTTAGTTTTATGTGAAAATCGCTCAATGAACTACATCTCCCAGGAGGCGAAACAACGAGCAAGATCAGCTGCTGTGTGTGTGTGCAGTCTGGAACAACACACTCATGACGGTAACGTTACGATTATAACGGAAGACTATAGAATCAATGACATAGCCTCAGTAAAGTTCGCTTCATTCATTGAGAGAAAATGTGCGCCTTTGGGATTGTGTCTTTGTAATTACGTATTTTCACAGTCTTATATCTCAACAGTTTTACATCAAACTGCGACTTTCTTGACTTTAAAATGTATCTTTTAAATTGACAAACATCATATGTGTAATTCAGCGATCAATTTAAACAAAATCAAAATATTTGTTATCTCTCGCCATTGACTACCATACAATATTTTTCCAAAATAAGGTCCCATGGTGGTCGACCGGAAGGGAGGGACTTAGGCTCTCTATATAGACAAGCGAACTCTCATAACCCTCTCAGCATGTGGTATGTATCCCATCATACCCTCCCTAAAATTCAAATGTTCAATTTGAACATTTCAAATACTCTTTTAGGTAGGGCTGCACGATATTGGTAAAAAATGGCATTGCGATATTTTATATTTCCGCGATATATATTGCGATATTAGAATAATTTCCCCAGATGATTTGAATAGCTCTATTTGGAAAGAATGAATCATTGAATGACTGGGGCGGTTTTGTTATGGAGTATATCCGCATAGAAACTAATATTAATTAATTGAATGTTTACTAATGTCGTTAACAGGTTATGTTAACAGGATGCTGCACATTAGTGGTGGTTGAGGAGATTCCCCTTCCCCCTATATAAAGCACTTTGAGTGCAGAGAAAAGCACTATATACATGTAATGAATTATTATTATTAATGTAGTTAACTATAGTTAACTACATTAATAATAATCCATTTATTAAAGCATTTAATAAATGGATTTTTAATCCATTTATTAATAAATTCCATTTATTAAAGCCTATAGGCTTTAATAAATGGAACCTTATTGTAAATTGTTTCCGATTTATGTCTCTTGAGTTCAGTGTTGAATAGATCAGTTGTTTTAACCATTCATTAAAGTGAATCGGTTCAAATGAGTCATTAGTTCGCGAATCGGACGTTTCATTAATGGACCACGCCACACCCGCTGTGTGATTATCCAGGCAGGTTAGGACATCGCACAAGATTTCTGTCAACACGGAAAACATTTCATCACCGGATCGCATTTTTTTTTTTTTTTTTTTTTTTTTGAAAGTGTGGTTTATGTAATGTCATCTGAATGTGTGGAACAGCAACCAGTGGTAGTTCAGAAAAAGGTCTTCCGACCTTTTACCGTCATGTATTCTCAAAGATATTCAGTTAACTCAATTCATTGATATGCACGAGCAGGGAGAGCAAGAGAGTTTGAAGACGGTGAGTGCACGCGCGACCGGGACTTTCTCTCTCAGTTAAACGAGCGCAGATGTCACTCATCGTCATCTACATCATTCACCGGTCAAGTTTGGCGGGACAAAAATGCGCTTTAGTAAGAAAACGGAAAACAGCGCGAAGTTCCAGTCTTCTTGCGCTTGATGTTTAAACTGACAGGACTTGCAAATTGATAAACTCTCACTATGATGGTTAAACTTTGCATTTAATCCGCAAATCACAAGCGTTACGGGCCGGGGAGCTGCTGGCACGCAGCCTACTGATCACGAATCACGGATTAACTCCGATTCCTAGTGACATCGCACATTCTTGCGATGTGACTATCGTGGATGCGCACATCGCGATATCGATGTTAAAGTGATGCATCGTGCAGCCCTAACTTTTAGGTTACGACTCACACCTATATACAGAGAATTCTGGCTATTGAAAGAAATTGAAGCATTATTGGGCTTCCCGCATGGTATATTAAACGTCATGCTCCTTTCTTCTCAAAGCTTCTGAGTCTGACCTCGTTCCTTAAATCACACTTTTAGCTTTTTAGAGGGCCATTTTGAGATGCAGGGGTTTGATTGACAGGTGCTAATGGGGTCAGAGGTTACAGGCAAGTACATTAGGGCTTTCTGCTCATGCTGACCCCTGCCACACTTTCTGTCAGAGCTGAAGGGCAGCATGATGCATTTCTGCTGCTCGATACATCTGAGTGACCGGCCCTCCCCTACGGACGTCACCCCCACTGTTCCGGCCCAAAACTACATATAATATATTACTTCTGTGGTCAGTAGACACCTCTCGGTTGATTAAAGCAATGTTTTCACACCGTTTGTTACAGTTGTTCTCATTAATGCCCATGTCCGTGTGCACAAAATCAGATAAGCTTGGCATAACATCTGCTAAATGATGTCTTCGGTATAAACATAGCCATCCAAGTGAAGCCTGAAATGACACATACAATTAATTATTGCATTTCATTGGACACACATGTTGATATTCCATGGGCAAGTCATTATCCTGTTACAAACCACATTTACACACATACGTGGTACATATTTGTAATTACCGCAACACAATGCGACACACACTCATGCGCTAGTAAAAGCAGCTACATGACTAATGATCATTCTCAAATCCTGACATGAGATAAATTTGGTGTTTTTCTTGAGAGAAATTCATCAGTTCTGGCACATCCGCTCTAATGGTCTTTTAATGCTCAAATCAGCAGTCATTTCTGTCAGACGAAATTCCTCCCTAGAGCCTTTGCAACCGGTTGGCAAGTAAAATAACGTCCTATTATGTGTCTGTTTTTCATAGGGAGATATAAAGGAGACTCGTTCTGCTCGTCATTAGCTAGCATTTGCATTTATCGCCTGTTTATTTTACCATTAAATGCATTTTCGTGCTTTATGTTCTTTGTAAGTGTTTTTTTTAGGGGTTTTCATAAAGTATGTGTTCTTGCATCCCATCTGTGCTTTTTAAATGTTGTTCTCTGAATGTGCATCAAACAGACATATTTGGTTGTCTAGTCACATCTCCCTCCATATGCTTTGATTTTATAAGATGTGCAAAGCTGAAATAGTTTAAGCTTAATCTTTTTAATAGTTTTTTTTTGTTGTTTACTTAAAAATGTATACTGAAATCACACTTAGGTAAGGTAACGTTAGGTAACACTTTATTTTACAGTGTCCTTGTTACACGTTGCATGTACTTAACATTGTGATAACAGTAAATTATGCATTATTACATGCAGCTAACTCTAAATAAAACCCTTATCCTAAACCTAACCCTAAAGTAAGTATAGTTAATTAATATTACTGAGTACTTAAACTTGGCCGGTGACAGGAAAATTTTAATTAAGTAAAGAGCAGCAAGTTCTTTTTCTTTTGGTGATTTTATTACATTTTACATTCAATTTTAGGAATAGGCTGCTGTCACTTTAAGAGCTATTTACAGTACATTAACTTAAAGGTACACTTCAGGATTTAGCATTAAGCTTTGTATTAGTAGAAAACCTGTAGTATTGTCAAATTACCATGCTTTCCACCCTCATATCCCCCTGAGACGAGAGATTTATGTATTTTTTGTCTGAAAAATATCCTCTGATGACGATTTTTGTGTCATCTGAGGATTTTTTTGGCCAGAGGCTGAAGACTACAGTCAATAGTAGGAGCTGTCCCGCATGTTCTCAACCCGCCCATAGAGGGTAGGATCTCACTTACAGAATGTTTTTTAACATTGCTAAGAAAATTCGGTCCTCCGTGAGAAATACGAGACCGGTGCGTCTCACAGGTGTCGCTCATCGGTAATCACGCCACCAGCCTCACGCCGTTCTCCCGTGGCCCTCAGTCTCGTCCTGCTTGCAAGTAAACATAATGAAGGACGACTGTAGAATGCAAAAGCCAAATCCTGGACTCATCATGGACACTCATTAGTAGCCTAGACTTGTTGTTTAACTAATGCGCTCTGTTACCGGCAGGCGTGACCTCCTAGGACAGTGAAGCAAGTGCATTCTGGGAGTTGTTGTCTTTCATCCACATAAGCCAAAAATACATTTTCTGGCTTTTCTCAGTCTAGAGAGCTCCAAATTCAAAAATAATTTCACATTTCTTCTACATAAATGACCCATTTTAAAGACATTCATCTTTCCAGAGGTGAAGTATCCCTTTAAGACATAAATTACTTTTTAACAAAAATTTTTGACAATGTCTGTTCAAGTGCCAGATATTGTGAAAGCGAGCTCAATTCAGTATTTGTGTGCTTTCTTTTCTGGATGCGTGTAACAAATTGAGTTCCCATTTGTGTCTTGTGATTTCGTGACGATGCAGCACTGGCCCGTCATCTGTCCCAAGCTCTGTTCACGTTTATTCACTTTGACAATTTAATATACTCACCATCAGATTTTTACTCTCATTTGGTGCTTGACGAGTGTTAGTTTTAGGCCCTGATTACACTGTGACATGGACAATATAAAATAAAATAAAGTTAAAATAAAGCGTAACCTTGTGAGTAACATTGTGAGTCATCCTATTAATGTTAATAATTTTGCATATTTTTTTTGGCTTATGCAGTTTATTGTAATTTTTCTTTCTTTTTCTTGCAGTTTCTCATGGTTTTCTGTATATTTGACCTGTTTTTGTAGGGGATGCACGTACAGACTGACATGGACTTTACAGCCAAGGAAACCGGCAACAACAAATCTGGCCCTTTTGGTGTCAAGTAAGAAGTCTCTCTCTCTCTGTGTGTATGTGTGTGTGTGTGTGTGTGCCACATTCACTCTATCCTTCAAAAGTTTAGGGTCAGGCATTATTTTAGTTTTTTTAGGATTTTTATACTTTACATTTTTTGGGATGCATTGAATTGATCAAATGTGAAGGTAAGCATCATATGACACTGAAGATATTTGAATGGTAGTGTATGTATTGAAAGATGTGAGACCGCTAGTCTCATAAAAAATTATGATTTTTTTTTACATTCTTTTTTAGTTTAATAACAAAACTGCCACTACAAATGTGAACATTATTAGCATAACAATTGAAGTAGAAAGTTGAATTGCAAAAGTAATGCATATATGATACATTGATGTACATATAATACACCTGATCATGTTCTCCAGCCTGATTTGAGAATGATCCAAAGAGCAGTTTGTGCTTCAGTGGAAATACACATCTGGCCATCAATACATTACTTGCGATCTAGAAAAAGAAATATTAACCGAATCTGTCATTTCTTCTTTCATTTTACATCGTACATGTTTTTGTTGTTGTTTTTTTAAATCATTTTTATTTATGTCTAGGTTTGAATTGAAAAATCCTAGATTTTCATTGAGGTCTTACACTTTTAGACCCCACTGTACACTGTACGTGTTGTTGTTTTTGTTGTTTAATCTGTTCTATTTCTCTCTCTCTCTCTCTCTTTCTCTTCCTCTTATCATATCATTAGCTAACATTCCAATTTCCCTGCTCCTCATTGAGAAGATCAAGGCTTTGTGGCACTTGCATATAAAATGATTATTCATTAAGTAGCTTCAGAAAGCAGAGGGGAAGGGCTCACACAACACAAACAAACACATGCATTAATCAAGGAGAGAGATGACTAATGAGCCAGTCTGGGATTAGAGACTCTCTCGCCAGCCTCCTCTGAATCCCTGAGCGCTTCTGAAGGCACACACTCGGCCTTCAATACCTCTGATCGACACTTGTGATACACTCTCTGTTCTATACAACAGCAACCCACACTCTTTAGACAGGGCCATGGTTGTGTGGATGGCATTGCTTTTAAGACAATATATATATACGTTTATATATATATATATATATATATATATATATATATATATATATATATATATATATATATATATATATATATATATGTAGGGGTGTAACGGTACAAAAAAGCGTACACGGTTCGATACGTTTTCGATACAGCAAAAAGAAAGAAATGCCAGAGAAATTTCCTGTTTGTTTAAAGAAAAATATTTTTAAATAGGTGAGTTTTCCTAGATCTTGAAACTTTCAGGTTTATAAATGTGGGTCATCTTTGAAGGATGAACAAATAAAGTTTTGGTCATCACATTAAAAATAACATTTAAATATATTTTTATTTATATAATATTTGAATTTTGAAGTGCTGGAAAAAGATGTGTGAAGTACTTAAAAGCATTACACCATTCCAGCCAAACTGGTTCCAGTTAGTGTTACTATATTAAATCCATGGTGAATGTTGCTGGTCTGTGGACGTAAAGTATTACTAGTTCATTCACTGCACAATGTTTTTCCTGGTTTCCATGACAGCGCTGTATGATCTAATAGAGATCTACGGTTAATAACGGAGAAATGTGAATGCATCTCACTAGATCTCGCAGCAATGTTATTACCTCAGTGGCGAATTCAAACGTTTTCTTTACCGGATCTCTTAGCGCTGTGCAGTAACAGTGTTGCTTGATCGCGCTGCACAGATGTTGCTGGTCCGAACTGATAAACGATCCGTTAAGCACATAATGAGTAGCGCAGTTTCGTTCTGCTTTCATTCGCTTGCCATGTGATGTTGCGCAATGTTGTGTTGGCCGCAGCCAGCACGAATTTTACCTGCAGGAAAAATGGTCCAAGCAACCGTTCGGTTTGTACGCGTACCGAACCAGGAAGCCTTCAACCGAAATGGTTCAATACGAATACATGTACCGTTACACCCCTAATATATATATATATATATATATATATACACACACACTAAATTTAAAATACGGTTGCTACATTTGAGGTTTTTCATTTAAACTTAAATTTACAATAAAAAAATGTAGTTTGTTAACTTATATAATGTTAATATTCCAACCTAATGAAGTACGAATATCTGTTTTGTACCTTTTGTAATACACTGACAACCACCAAAAACAGGTGGTGATGTGAAAGTCACATGATCAATCAAAGAGAATCGAAAGCAGCTTTTCCTCAACATGAAGTAAATGCTAATATATAGCTATGCACACTTCATTCACTCAAATACTAAACTCCATCATGGTAACACTAAGCATATGCAATAAACATTCATTTAACAACATTCGATGAAACTTAAAACCCTACTGATTAGAAAACAACTACCAAAAAAAAAACAAAAAACAATAACGATATTTTAACATAAATACATCAAATGTGAAGTGTCACACAGTGAATTCTGGGTCAATTGTTGTAGCCTATGAATGGATTATTATTACTATGTGTCAAAAGTTTTTTTCTTAAATTTACCTCCTGTAATAACTTTGAATAACTTTTCTTTCCCACTATGTGGCAAGTTTAGTTTTTTTTTTAAATTGCGTTTTTTATTTTATTTATTTTTTTTGCCTGCTTTCATTCTGTTGAAAGTCATATTTTAGTGTAAGCATTCTGGTGATTTTGAAAATGCAAATCTTTGTTATAATATGTCCTAAATCTGTGTGAATTTGATTGTTTGTATTCTTAAGTTAGACACATAGTTGTAGATCTTTAAGGATTTATCTTTGTTTGCAACAGAAAGGATTTTGCTATAGTCAAAAATCTCCCAAAGCACATTCGGAGCACAGACGGACAGTAAGGAGGGCTGATAGGGTCACTTCCTCTCAGCATGACTTCTCTACTTCGTCTTACACCAGACTCTCACCATAGCAACCGGCTGTGCCATCACTGTGAGGAATACTGGATGCTCTATGCTCTCGGCAAATGATCCTTGAAATTGAGAGGGAAAAAATGAATCATCATTTGCACTTTGAATATAGAAATTGAAAGCCATAAGTATGGCCAGCACTTTGCTAATAACAGTGAGAAGTTGTAGGAATGTGCAATTCCAAGAAAGTGTTCAGTGGGTTTTATGGTTGGTCACCTTAAAGGGAATACTTCACTCACCCACAAGTCGTTTCAAAGCCATATGACTTTTTCTTCCGTGAAGCGCAAAATTAGATTTTTTTTGAAAAATTGGAAACAAATTGGCATAAATATAACATAATATTATAATGAATTTCTTAAATCATGTGCTGAAAGCTTATATCTTATTGGCATTTTTTTCCCAGTGAGTTAAAAATAATGGTGCGGAGTGAACTTTGTGTGAATAAAGTCTACAGGAATGCATTTTTCAGGGATGCAGTTTCGCTTGTTGTGATAAAACAACAACACAAAATTACTCAGTGGACCTATTCTCACATAAATTGTTGCTTTGAATTCAGTGCGACAGTTTACACGAGAATTGTTTTACCAATGATTTACCTTGATATTTACTGTTGTGTTTCATGATTGAAACTCGAGTATGAATAGACTTTTACTGTAAAAAACAAACAAACAAAAAACAAAACAAAATATATATAAATATAGCTGCGAGCAGCGAATTGCCGGGCCCAAGCCGGTGGCACTGCAACCCCGGTGCCTAGAGACACGGGATGGGCGGTACCCCGCCGGCTTTGGCCCTCCATCGCTGCTCGCAGCTTATTATTTATATATATATATATATATATATATATATATATATATATATATATATATATATAAAGCCGGTGGCACCGCCACCTTGGTGCCTTTAGGGTTATTCTCGCACGACGTGCAAAAACGTAACCCCTGCTTTGGAATACATACTAGTAATGTATTCCACAATTGGAATACATACTGAACATACTAGTCAGAACTGAATAGTTGATATCTGAATGACAGATCACCATAGAAGTCACTGGAAAAAATGTGACTAGTAACAAAAGAATAGTTACTAGTCACCATTGAAAATAAGTACTAGTGTCTAATGAATAAGTACTAGTATCTATTTAATAGGTACTAGCATCTAATGAATAAGTACTAGTAACTAATTAATAAGCATTGGTATGTAATGAATAAGGACTAGCATCTAATGAATAAGTACTAGTATCTAATAAATAAGGACTAGTGTCTAATGAATAAGTACTAGTATCTTTAAAAGGTACTAGTACCTAAAGAATAAACACTAGTATCTAAAGAAAAGGCACTAGTATCTAAAGAATAAGCACTAGTAGCTAATGAATAAGTACTAGTACTTAATGGAATAGATACTAGTATCTAAAAATAAGTACTAGTAGCATGAAAATAGAGACTAGTAGGTTAAAATGATTAAATGTTAAAACGGCTTGCCATACTCTATCTGTCGTTTCGACTAGTCACAATTACGTTACAGATATCTTAAATGATAATACAAACTATCCAAAATGTAATTACGACTAGAAAGACGTTGTTGATATCTACAATGTTAATTACGAATAGTCAAACTTAGCTTTTAAATGTTAAAAGGGCTTGCCATACAGAAGTGTAGGCTCAGAGAGACACTCAACATTTTCAAACCAAAATATCTGACTTTCTGTGGGTCCTAGCTCATGAGTGTAAATTAGAAAGTTGTCCGGCTTGAGGAGAATATATGAATATATGAAACGATGAGATCAACATGTGTACTGAGTTTCATATTATTACATGCAAGCGTGTTTGATTTATGGACCAAGTTTTTGGACCCCGTTCCAGGGGGCGCTGTCTAGCCCCCTTGCCACACCCGGGTACCATCTTCCCGGCTCTGATGGCTGTGGGATCTGACCTGTGTGCAAAGTTTCAAGAGTTTTCAAACCCATTAAGGGCCCCAAAAGCCGCTAAGAGACTCAAAATCATCAAAAAAAGGAATGTTAAAGTTTGATGCGTTGCTATGGCAACATTATCTTAGATATTGAATAATGCTTTCACAGCTCTTCATCTGGCGTGTGTTTACATTATACAGATGAAGTTTGAAGCAAATCGGGTAAAAGTAAGAGTGTGATTTCAAAGCATTTTGAAAGTGAAACACTTTCTGCTTCCAGTTGGTGGCGCTATATATTTGACTCACAATAGTCACATCCATGTGATCGGCCTCTTACAACGAACACACTGCTGAAGTTTCATCAAGATCAGTTAATGTATGCAGAAGTTTTAACACACTTCCTTTTTGATTTATGGACCAAGTTAATTTAATTAATACACTAATTATATAAAACTATTGTCAATGCACTACAATTAAACAGGTTATATGCCTTTACTTATAAAAAAATAAAAATAAAAACTTATTTAAAAAATACCAGGCTTAAGAAATGTATTTACTTTAGCAGGCCAGACACACAGTGAAATGATTAAGCCCCCTCCCCCTACACACACACACACACACACAGACTGTGTGTCAAGAGACTCAAGAAAGACTCAGGCTCAGAAAGAGCATGATCATATTCAAACTACAATATCTGACTTTCTGTGGGTTTGAGCTTATTATTGTTAATTAGAAAGTTGTTTGGCTTGAATAGAACAATATACACGGCAAGTTTTGTAACTGTCAGTAAAACTAACCAAGTTATAACACACTTTATGTGTCCTTTTTTAGTCAAAAAAATTCGCCACGGCCAAACCGTTCGAGATATCACAAATCCGTCCGGAATTTAGCATCCTCAATGTCTTGACTTCATGCATATCCGAGTTTGGTGGTGATTGGTAACAGCATGGGTTGTAATTTGATGTTTTTCTAGGACATTTATCTAAAAAAAAAAAACATAATTCCCGACTTCCGTTTGAACTGTCGGAAAACTTAGAGCACGAAAGTTGTTTGGCCTGATGTGATCTATGAGTGTACCGAGTTTCATATTAATCCATGCACGTGTGTTTGATTTATGGACAAATGTTCGAATCCCTAAAAGAATGCATCCTAAAAGAATGGTAAAGTTTGATGCGTCGCCACGGCAACAGTTTCAAAGATATCAAGAATCCATTCATAGGTCTTCATCTGCCGTGTATTTACATTATACAGATGAAGTTTGAAGCAAATCGGGTAAAAATAAGAGGGTGATTTCAAAGCATTTTGAAAGTGACACACTTCCTGCTGCCAGTTGGTGGCGCTATAACTTTGACTCACAATAGTCACATCCATGTGATCGTCCTCTTACAGCGAACGCACTGCTGAAGTTTCATCCAGATCAGTTAATGTATGCTGAAGTTATGACACACTTCCTGTTTCACGCTTCTCGCCATAGTTTCGTTTCCCTCGCCACGGCCAAACCGTTCGAGATATCAAAAATCCCCACACAAACTTTCATCCTCAATGTCTTGACTTCACGCTGACCGAGTTTCGTCGAATTTGGATCAGAGCTCTAGGAGGAGTATTTAAAAGTTCATTGCGTGTGTTTTACAAAAAAACCTCAATAGCCGACTTCCTGTTGGGCTGGGGTAAAAGTAAGAACACGAGGTATAGATGAAATTCTGCTATCGACATGTGTACCGAGTTTCATATTATTACATGCAAGTGTGTTTGAGTTATGGACCAGGTGTTCGGACCCCATTCCAGGGGGCGCTGACGAGCCGCCCTGCCACGCCCGGGTACCAGCTTCAGCCCGGCTCTGATGGCCGGGTTCTGACCCGTGTGCAAAGTTTCAAGAGTTTTCGAGCATGTTAAGGGCCCCAAAAGTGCCCGAATAGTCGCTAGAAAAAAAAAAAAAAAAATAAAAATATAGCTGCGAGCAGCGATCTGCGGGCCCAAGCCGGTGGCACCGCAACCCCGGTGCCTAAAGGCACCGGGATGGCGGTACCGCCGGCTTTGGCCTCCATCGCTGCTCGCAGCTATATTTATATATATATATATATATATATATATAAATATAAAGCCGGTGGCACCGCCACCTTGGTGCCTTTAGGGTTATTCTGCACGACGTGCAAAAACGTAACCCCTGCTTTGGAATACATACTAGTATGTATTCCACAATTGGAATACATACTAACATACTAGTCAGAACTGAATAGTTGATATCTGAATGACAGATCACCATAGAAGTCACTGGAAAAAATGTGACTAGTAACAAAAGAATAGTTACTAGTCACCATTGAAATAAGTACTAGTGTCTAATGAATAAGTACTAGTATCTATTTAATAGGTACTAGCATCTAATGAATAAGTACTAGTAACTAATTAATAAGCATTGGTATGTAATGAATAAGGACTAGCATCTAATGAATAAGTACTAGTATCTAATAAATAAGGACTAGTGTCTAATGAATAAGTACTAGTATCTTTAAAAAGGTACTAGTACCTAAAGAATAAACACTAGTATCTAAAGAAAAGGCACTAGTATCTAAAGAATAAGCACTAGTAGCTAATGAATAAGTACTAGTACTTAATGGAATAGATACTAGTATCTAAAAAATAAGTACTAGTAGCATGAAAATAGAGACTAGTAGGTTAAAATGATTAAATGTTAAAACGGCTTGCCATACTCTATCTGTCGTTTCGACTAGTCACAATTACGTTACAGATATCTTAAATGATAATACAAACTATCCAAAATGTAATTACGACTAGAAAGACGTTGTTGATATCTACAATGTTAATTACGAATAGTCAAACTTAGCTTTTAAATGTTAAAAGGGCTTGCCATACAGAAGTGTAGGCTCAGAGAGACACTCAACATTTTCAAACCAAAATATCTGACTTTCTGTGGGTCCTAGCTCATGAGTGTAAATTAGAAAGTTGTCCGGCTTGAGGAGAATATATGAATATATGAAACGATGAGATCAACATGTGTACTGAGTTTCATATTATTACATGCAAGCGTGTTTGATTTATGGACCAAGTTTTGGACCCCGTTCCAGGGGGCGCTGTCTAGCCCCCTTGCCACACCCGGGTACCATCTTCCCGGCTCTGATGGCTGTGGGATCTGACCTGTGTGCAAAGTTTCAAGAGTTTTCAAACCCATTAAGGGCCCCAAAAGCCGCTAAGAGACTCAAAATCATCAAAAAAAAGGAATGTTAAAGTTTGATGCGTTGCTATGGCAACATTATCTTAGATATTGAATAATGCTTTCACAGCTCTTCATCTGGCGTGTGTTTACATTATACAGATGAAGTTTGAAGCAAATTGGGTAAAAGTAAGAGTGTGATTTCAAAGCATTTTGCAAGTGAAACACTTTCTGCTGCCAGTTGGTGGCGCTATATATTTGACTCACAATAGTCACATCCATGTGATCGGCCTCTTACAACGAACACACTGCTGAAGTTTCATCAAGATCAGTTAATGTATGCAGAAGTTTTAACACACTTCCTTTTTGATTTATGGACCAAGTTAATTTAATTAATACACTAATTATATAAAACTATTGTCAATGCACTACAATTAAACAGGTTATATGTCTTTACTTATAAAAAAATAAAAACAAAAACTTATTTAAAAAATACCAGGCTTAAGAAATGTATTTACTTTAGCAGGCCAGACACACAGTGAAATTATTAAGCCCCCTCCCCCTACACACACACACAGAGACTGTGTGTCAAAAGACTCAATCACACACACACACAGACTGTGTGACAGGCCTAGGCTCAGAAAGAGCATGATCATATTCAAACTACAATATCTGACTTTCTGTGGGTTTGAGTTTATTATTGTTAATTAGAAAGTTGTTTGGCTTGAATAGAACAATATACACGGCAAGTTTTGTAACTGTCAGTAAAACTAACCAAGTTATAACACACTTTATGTGTCCTTTTTTAGTCAAAAAAATCCGCCACGGCCAAACCGTTCGAGATATCAAAAATCCGTCCGGAATATAGCATCCTCAATGTCTTGACTTCATGCACACCGAGTTTGGTGGTGATTGGTAACAGCATGGGTTGTAATTTGATGTTTTTCTAGGACAATTATTGAAAAAAAAAAAACATAATTCCCGACTTCCGTTTGAACTGTCGTAAAACTTAGAGCACGAAAGTTGTTTGGCCTGATGTGATCTATGAGTGTACCGAGTTTCATATTAATCCATGCACGTGTGTTTGATTTATGGACAAATGTTCGAATCCCTAAAAGAATGCATCCTAAAAGAATGGTAAAGTTTGATGCGTCGCCACGGCAACAGTTTCAAAGATATCAAGAATCCATTCATAGGTCTTCATCTGCCGTGTATGTACATTATACAGATGAAGTTTGAAGCAAATCGGGTAAAAATAAGAGGGTGATTTCAAAGCATTTTGAAAGTGACACACTTCCTGCTGCCAGTTGGTGGCGCTATAACTTTGACTCACAATAGTCACATCCATGTGATCGTCCTCTTACAGCGAACGCACTGCTGAAGTTTCATCCAGATCAGTTAATGTATGCTGAAGTTATGACACACTTCCTGTTTCACGTTTCTCGCCATAGTTTCGTTTCCTCGCCACGGCCAAACCGTTCGAGATATCAAAAATCCCCACACAAACTTTCATCCTCAATGTCTTGACTTCTAGCTGACCGAGTTTCGTCGAATTTGGATCAGAGCTCTAGGAGGAGTATTTAAAAGTTCATTGCGTGTGTTTTACAAAAAAACCTCAATAGCCGACTTCCTGTTGGGCTGGGGTAAAAAGCAAGAACGCGAGGTATAGATGAAATTCTGCTATCGACATGTGTACCGAGTTTCATATTATTACATGCAAGTGTGTTTGAGTTATGGACCAGGTGTTCGGACCCCATTCCAGGGGGCGCTGACGAGCCGCCCTGCCACGCCCGGGTACCAGCTTCAGCCCGGCTCTGATGGCCGCTGGGTTCTGACCTGTGTGCAAAGTTTCAAGAGTTTTCGAGCATGTTAAGGGCCCCAAAAGTGCCCGAATAGTCGCTAGAAAAAGAAAAAAAAAAAAAAAAAAAAAAAAAAAAAAAAATAATCGGAAGGAAAACAATAGGGCTCTGCGCCCTTTCAGGGCTTGGGCCCTAAAAAGAAAAAAAAATAAAATCAAAAAAAAAAAAAAAAAAAAAAATAATCGGAAGAAAACAATAGGGCTCTGCGCCCTTTCAGGGCTTGGGCCCTAAAAATACATTTGTAGCAGTGTAATGGATCCATGTGTCAGGTCTTAAAGTGACAGCAAATTATGAGATAATATTACGAATATCTATATGCCAGTTTTACCCCATGGTATCCATGTAAAAATTGTGGCCGGTAAAAATGCTGAGTGGCTAGTAACTTTAGAAAACCACTAGACACATGCTTTGCCACTGAGATATTAAACGATTAGTTCACTAAAAAAATATATTTTGCTGATAATTTACGCACTCCCATGTCATCCAAGATGTCCATGTCTTTCTTTCTTCAGTCGAAAATAAATTAAGGTTTTTGATGAAAACATTCCAGGATTTTTCTCCACATTTTTTTCTCCATATAATGGAATCGTCAAAATGAATCTTTTTGAGTCATTTTGTTTGTGACTGAAAAAAAAATTGTTCATTTTGATGAATGAGTTCGAACAGGAGAGTCACTAACGAGCATTTTGTGCTTATAAAACTTAAACTTGTTTATTTATTTTTTAAATGATCGATCGTTTAGCTAGAAAAGGACCCTTTTTCATTGTCTGGTAGCGTTTTGAAGCCCTTTGAAACTGCACTGAAACTCTCATTTGGACCTTGAACTGTTTGGTACCCAATGAAGTTAATTTATATGGAGAAAAATCCTGGAATGTTTTCATCAAAAACCTACATTTCTTTTTGACTGAAGAAAGAAAGACATTGACATCTTGGATGACATGGGGTGAGTAAATTATTCAGCAAAAGTTTTTTTGGTAACACTTTATTTTGATAGTCCACTTTAGACATTCAACTAACTATATGTAACTTTGCCGCTAAATGTCAACTAACTATCATTAGAGTATTAGTAGACTGTCAGCTTAATATCTGCTAACACTTTATTTTGTTGGTCCTTCAACAGACATTCTACTGACTATATGTAACTTAGCAACTACATGTCAACTTGTTCTCCTAACCTGAACCCTAACACCTAACCCTAACCTAACTGTCTACTGACAGTCTACTATAGCCTACTAATACTCTAATGACACTTAGTTGACATGTAGTTGAAAAGTTACTTATAGTTAGTAGAATGTCTAAAGTGACTCATCAAAATAAAGTGTAACCATTTTTTTTAGTTTTTTTAAAGTGAACTACTCAAATTAACTTAAATTCCCTATGTATATTTTTAATGATTCAAATAATGAATGGAATCAGAGTTTTGAATAGATACATTTTACACAATGCTCAGTAGTGAACTTAATTAAAGTAAAAAAGTAGGCTCAATTTTATATCATCTACAAATATATTGTCAGTATTCAATACAAATTTCTGAGACGCTTTCTGTCTGTCTGAAGCTACCATCACAGTCTCAATCTTTTTTTCCTCTTCACTTTCTCCATTTCTCTCAGACTGTTTTATATTTGCTCTGTATGTGTGTCTCATATGGCCTTTTTGCACCCGTCTGTTGTATTTCCATCTCCCATCACTTCATCATCTTATTGTGTCATTGGCGTCTGCCACAGAGGCCCCTTCTCCATAAGCACTTCACTTCTCCACCTTTGTTGTCTCTCTCCTCTCTGTCTGTTTTCCCTTCTTTCCCTTCATCTATCTGTCTTTCTCTGTGTAGTCATTCTGAGGGACCACAGACTCATCTGTGCCGCTCTTATCTGCTGTGCCATTGTGCCGTTGACTCCCTGCTGTCAACCCCTCGGGCCTCTTTCACACTGACACCCGTTTATCATCATCCTCTCATCACCCACTCTGCCAATCACACACAGACCCACTGATAACCATCCGCTTTATCAGAGAGACAGTGAGAAAATCTTAAACTCTAACCCCATCAGCGTTGAGCTCGACTTCTGTGTCTAACTCCGCATTTCCTCTTAACTGATCTCGATTCAGTCTGCGGGATAACATTTCAGACACGCCGCCTTTGGGACTTTAATTTCAGCAAAGATAAACAGCAGTATCAAAGATTTGCCTTGTATTAGTTTCTGCCACAAGATTATACCTGGGTGCTTAAGATTTTCTAATAGAAAGCATGCAATCTCTCTTGAATCAATTAACCGAGAGCTGTTCTCAAGTGAAAGGTAATTGAAGTAATGAAAAGAGTAATCTGGGGCTCAGCGGTCAGTATCGTAGTGGATTAGAGCCACATTGTGATGGTGTCGACGGCGCGTCAGATCGATACTGTGGTATGATGGTGACTGTGATGGGGGTGCGCTGAGAGCCCCATTTTGAGCTTGAGCTTGAGAGTCTGACTGACAGCATGGCAGTGAGCGCCTTATATACATCCTGCGGCTCAAATGATAGACTCAGACTTCAGATTGTGATCTCAGGTTGGGGAATTTTTTTAATTTGTTGGCCTACAGGCTTGCAGAGTCTTTGTGGAGATTTATTGAAAGTCATATTGAAGGTTTTGCAACCCGATCTTATGAGAACTTTTAGCTATTTTTGGTTATTGGCTAGGCAGTGATTTTTAATGAGTTTGAATGAATGTGATTCATATGTAACCAACAAGGGTCTAAAACGCATGGCACAAGTGCACATCCACTTTTGCTAGTTTAACGATGGGAAGAATTGATGGCGCACCCGGCGCATGGTCTAAAAGTGCAATAAACCAATCAGTCTCTCATCTACCATTCCTTTTAAAAGCCAGTTGCACTCGCACTATGGCGGATTGCTATTTACATGGTGGAATTCGCAAGTGGAAAGACTGAACGCTTCTCTCAGCGCGCAAGTAGACCATCTATGGGACAAGCTGGATTCCACCATATCTTACATATCTTATTTACATTGTAATTCTTTTATGTGCAATATTTGGCATGTTTTTTTGTGGACCAGCCTATAGGGGCACATTACTAATGCACACTTTAAGAAAATACTGCAGCATTGACTTTAGACCAGGTTTTTGTTGGTCAATGTTGGAGGCTATTTCATTTGCCTCAGAATAGCAACACGCCAACAACGCAATTGAATACACCTCGTTTTTCAGACCAGCACGCCCATGGGTGAACAGATGGGTGCAAATGCATTTACTACTTAAACAACATGGCGCAGGATGTGAAAACAACTGCTTGGGGCTACATTAGGAAAAAACAAAAAAACAAAACAAAAAAAAACCCACTTGCGTCACGCCACATTGTGCTGGGTGTATGATAGGGCCTATACAATATAGTGAGCATTTAAACACCCTGCTATTTTGCAAGTTTGGTGCATGTCCACTGTGCGAGACTTAATCTAAAAATAAATAAAAGAATATATAAAAAATGAAAAATCCAAAAATCACAATTTATGATTTAAAAAAAAAAACTATTTAATTGTATGATACAGCAGCAAATAAATATTTGAACACCTGTCTATCAGCTTCAATTCTGACCCTCAAAGACCTGTTAGTCTGCCTTTAAAATGTCCACCTCTTTATTTATTATCCTAAATTAGATGCACCTGTTTGAGGTTGTTAGCTGCATAAAGACACCTCTCCACCCCATACGATCAGTAAGAATCCAACTACTAACATGGCCCAGACCAAAGAGCTGTCCAAAGACACGGGACAAAATTGTACACCTCCACAAGGCTGGAAAGGGCTACGGGGAAATTGCCAAGCAGCTTGGTGATTGCCAAACAGCTTGGTCCACTGTTGGACCAATCATTATGGACCAAAATGGAAGAAGCTAAACATGACTGTCAATCTCCCTCGGACTGGGGCTCCATGCAAGATCTCACCTTGTGGGCTCTCAATGATCCTAAGAAAGGTGAGAAATCAGCCCAGAACTACACTGGAGGAGCTGGTCAATGACCTGAAAAGAGCTGGGCCCACCGTTTCCAAGGCTACTGTTGGTAATACACTGAGACGTCATGGTTTGAAATCATGAATGGCACGGAAGGGTTCTCCTGCTTAAACCAGCACAGTCAAGGCCCGTCTTAAGTTTACCACTGACCATTTGGATGATCCAGAAGAGTCATGGAAGAAAGTCAAGGGAGCGGTCAGATGAGACCAAAATATAACTTGTTGGTCATATTTCCACTAACCGTGTTTGGAGGAAGAAGAATGATGAGTACCATCCCAAGAACACCATCCCTACTGTGAAACTTGGTGGTGGTAGCATCATGAATTGGGGGTGTTTTTCTTCACATGGGACAGGGCGACTGCTCTGTATTAAGGAAAGTATGACCGGGGCCATGTATTGCGAGATTTTGGGGAACAACCTCCTTCCCTCAGTTTGAGCATTGAAGATGGGTCGAGGCTGGGTCTTCCAACATGACAATGACCCGAAGCACACAGCCAGGATAACCAAGAAGCTTATCAAGGTTCTGGCGTGGCCTAGCCAGTCTCCAGACCTAAACCCAATAGAGAATCTTTGGAGGGAGCTCAAACTCTGTGTTTCTCAGCGACAGCCCAGAAACCTGACTGATCTAGAGAAGATCTGTGTGGAGGAGTGGGCGGCCAAAATCCCTCCTGCAGTGTGTGCAAACCTGGTTAAAAACTACCGGAAACATTTGACCTCTGTAATTGCAAACAAATGCTGCTGTACCAAATATTAACATTGATTTTCTCAGGTGTTCAAATACTGTAACTGTATCATACAAATAAATAGTTAATAAAATCATAGATTGTGATTTCTAGATTTTATTTATTTTTATTATGTCTCTCACAGTGGACATGCACCTACGATGACCATTTCAGACCCCTCCATGATTTCTAAGTGGGAGAACTTGCAAAATAGTGGGGTGTTCAAATACTTATTTTCCTCACTGTATGTCTGGGTAAAATAGCTAAAATTAGCAAATTTATGGTGCTTATTTTGGCCTTTTATGGAGTCTGACAGGCTCAGTTTCCATTTACTCATCTTGTATTGAAAGTTTGTGTTTGTTGAAAGAAACCAATCAGGTTTAGAATGTAATGAGATGGGTGAAAACTGACTGTTTTTGTATTTTTTGTTAACTAGTGTATTGTTTGGAATAATACACATTGCTAGTGCATTGCTGTTACCATTGAAACTAATGCACAAATGCAGTACATAACATAAGACTGCTCTCTTTAGTATTTGTTCAGATGAAAAATTGCTCTAAAATGACCTCCCAATCATTTTGTATTTGCAAAATGCTGTTTAAGTAAGTTCTGTCTGCGCCTCTATATATTCTAATGGTAAACAGGTTTAACATTAGTCATCCTTTAATGCTGTGAGTCTGGTATATTAGTCGCAGGAGACCGAGAGCAGGTAGTACATGCGGTGCTTTCCGCACTCCTGTTGAGTTACTGGATCCCTGATTGTGAGGCCGAATTAAAGTCCTTCTGAATAGGAGGATTATTTCAACCCTGTAGGGGAGCTTTACTCTGGGTTAAACACTCACAGGTAAACACACAGCCTTGTTCACACCTCTTCACTTACTTTTTCCATTACTCAATCCTCTCCAGCCTACATCAGACATCCCTGAATCCACAACACAATAGCCGTCGCATAAAGAAACGGCATCTGTATTCAAATAGTCCTTCATTCAGAAGAGAAATATCGCATGTTTCTCCAGAAACTCGCGTAAAGCGGACCCACACTCGGCTCCATACACAATCACAAGAGAGACTGTTAATCTGAACCACAGCTCTTATTTGTGCAAAGCTGGTGAAGCTCAGCACTTTGAAGATGGCGAGTTGAAAAGACGAGAGAGCTTTGGTAATTTGCTCTCTTTTATTCCTATATGCCTTTTATTTCCCTTTTTTTGTACCTTCTGTCGGTCTTGAAGAGAGAGTAGGTAAATAGAAGAGGACACCTGCTCAAGTGGCCCTTTCCTGCTTCACAGCCATCCTTTCATCCGCGGTCCTCGTCTTTAGATGATGTGGTATGCTTTCTTCCACCGTTCATTTGTTTGCCTATTGATGCTGGACTAACTAAAGAGGAAACATAGGAGTGGGGTAATGGGGGAAAGGAATTAGGGTTCTGAGCTCTGTTCCAAAGTTCTAGTATCATTGGTAGGCTGATACAAAAGGTAGACGAGCTTCAATATGCGGTTCCTCATTAGCCCCTTTTCCACCAAAGCATTTTGAGAGCCGGTTCGGAGCCGGTGCCTGCGCGCGAACCAGTTCTTTGTGTTTCGACAGCCAAAGAACCGGTCTCGGCCGGGAAAACTGGTTCCAAAGCGGCACCAACTCCTTGCTGGACTAGAACCGTTCTTTTACCCCGTCATGCTTACGGTGGGGGGCTGGGGCGGGTTTAGATGTGTTCTAAACATCTTTCGGATCTGCAAAGCCAGGAGAAACATTTGCAGAAACACGACGGAATCCGCCTTTGTAATTGTTATGCTTGAAGATAACGCAAGCGTTTCTATTTATTTTTTTCCTATTCTTTTTATTGAAGACATTATAGACATAAGACAGGGGTACATATCTTATCAGAAAATATTACATATCAAATGAAAATATTAAAAGACTTACACATTTCGATTGTTTTTAAAGCCTTCTTGATACACGAGTTAGAAATAATCCCAAAGTAATGTTGTAACGTTACTTGCAAGCGTTTCTAGCTAAGACGTAAACAGTGACGTAACGACGTCGTTCCCTGGGCGCTCTAGACAGTGGAAAAACAAACAGGTTCTGAAGCGGTTCGTAAGTTGAACCAACTCCGAACCAACTTTGAACCAGCACCAGTTCCGAACCAGTTCTTTTTTGGTGGAAAAGGGGTAATTCAGGCCATATTGCTTCAAATTGTAGCCTTTGTAGAGAAGATAATCCCAGGATGGAATATGGTGGACTTTTTTTTTAATTAAATACAATATAAATTGGGATTGTCATCCAAAGACACATTGTTTTGGGTGCTTGAAGGGGTGTTTTTATTGCTTGATAAATACAAGCAGAATGATACAAAGCTTCATGTACACGTCACCTCCTAACCAGTACCCGAAATAGATGCATATGCATAAGCAATGTAAGAGTGATTAGTATGCGCAAACAGTGAGCAACTCTGTATATTCGTACAGTGAGCGCATGTAAAAAAAATCTTGTGACATAAACATGCACATCAACCCAATCACTTTATTTAGCGGTCATGGAAACACTGACATCTGGATTTATCAATCGAAATTATTTAATTCAGATTGAAACCAGTGTAGCTACATTTTTAGACTTTACCTTAAGCCAAGTTCGCACTACAGGATTTTAAGCCTGATTTAAGCACGATTTTCAAATCGTTGAGTTGACCGACAGGTCAGGGTGTTATTGCGTGCAGAGTCGCGGGGATTAGCGGACGATGAACGCTTGTCAATCTGTTAGCATGAAAGAGCCAACAAACGTTTTCGTGACAAACGCGGTTTGTAGACAAGATGAGAATCGTTGGGTGACAGAGTTGTTGTCAACTCATTATTTAATTGATTATTTTCAGGATTTAGACCGTACCATAGTACTGAAACAGCTCTGAGTCACAAATGATTTGCTCTTATCATCCGATCGTGGGTGTATCTCCATGTAGTGCGTTGTCAATTCTTGTAGTGCGTTACCTCCTGTTGCAGATCAATCACGTTGTGTTGTGTAGTGTGCAATGGCTAAACAACTTGAACACTCCTGATTTCACTGAGAGCAAGTCATGTAGTGTGAACCGCACAGGTCAGCCCGTCGTTTTAAAATCATGTAGTGTGAACAAGGCTTAAGATGGCAGAGGGTGGTTAGCTAGGTCATTTGTAGTGTGTCTCAATTTGTGTATCATTACACTATGTCCTTTTGTATAGATAGTGTGAGTAGCGTGTTCACACCAAGCGGCAACATTCTATTCTGAAAGATGAAGCCTACCCGGAAGTGCGATAAACTGCAATACATCTCAAATCCGCTAGAGGCCGGTCCCAAAAGGGAGCAAATATCCTTAGACGTCATGTTAAAATCTCAGTTTTCACAGCATTCATTCATATGTTTACAGTTTGGTCCCATGGACTTTTATTGAAATCTTCAATATGTTCCGCGTGCCTGACAACTGTGAGGGGGGTACATTTTTTTCTAACTCGTTAGTTTAGCTCATGTATTTAGATATAAAATGTATGTAAATAAGGGCGGTTAACTTTGATTGACAGCTGATAACGTGCTGCGCCGAGTGAATTTGACGTCTCGGCCATGATCTGACATAACACATCATACCACCTCTGTATCCTTTCTGAAACTTTTGTATTTTGTATTTTCCAGTATAGCGCTGTCCATACCCCCCATAAACAGCCTCAAACGCGTTCTTCAGAGAGTCTATGGGTGACGTCACAAATGCTTTGTCCATATTTTTTACAGTCTATGGTTCACACTGAAAATTCCAACAAGTGCACTTCAAGTGAACCGGAAAAAGCAAGTGTGGGATGTTAGACACTTTATGCTAGGGCTGTAGTCAAGACCACCTTTGTTCGAGTCCAAGACAAGTCCAAGACCAGGACTAGTCGAGATCCAAGTCAAGACCGAGTCCAAAGAGGTTCGAGTCCAAAGTCAAGACCGAGTCCAAAAAGGTTCGAGTCCGAGTCAAGACCGAGTCCAGGACAGAAAAAAAAAGTCTTCAGGGCCTGAATTTCATTTTTGCCAAACAAAATTTTAAAATTTATGTTGCTTAAATGTTTGTGCTCATTGCATTTTTTACAATGGGGTAATGTTGTTAAGAATTTACACAACACAAGGCTTGATTTAAATAGTCAATTAAATTGAAAAAAAGTTACACAAATAAATATAATAAAGATACAAATAAAGACAAATAAAGAGAAATGTTTTTGAATAGGTCTACACTAGTGTTCATAGACAGAAACTGAATAAAGTAATCAAATGGAAAATAACACTGGATAGTATTTTAGTCCTGAATAAATTAAACACATAGGCTAATCCTGATTCCTTTAACTTAAAGCTCTCTTTTCTTGTTTTGACGACAAAATTAATGAACGACACATATGGTTGCTGTCACTTTAAGAGCTAAGAGCATAGATTCTCTGTTCATACTGGCATGCGTTTTATGCTTATTAAAGACAAAACCGACTATGTTTAGACCATTATACTCACGAAGACCGAAATTGACACGATTTGAGTGTTAAAGCAATATAGCTAATCCGTGAAAAATAATTTACTGGCCAGCTGTTCTTGAGGCGGATTTTCAATGAATGTGCGCATAGTCATCCCAGAGAGCGCGCAAGGACTGATAGTTTAAAATTACTTGATTTTTAAACTGGTAAGACTTAAAAAGACGTGCAAATGTTAAGCTTTATTCACGATGCACTACTGGCTCGAATGCAAGTGAATATTCCGTCATGTCCCGACTCCTGAACGCGAGTGTGTATTATTGCGGCAGCGCTTGATGTGCCTTCCACAACACATGAGAGAAGAGAAGACGCGACAACGCTGAGCACTCACTCGGTTTGTGTAATTGCGTCTGGCAGATAGTTATTAAAAGAATGATTTGATTTTATAATCTGTGTGCATTACGATTGCGGGAATATCCCACGTTATAAATGGGAGACCTGCGGGAATCATTAGAATTGTGCGCAAAACCCAGTAACTATAGTAACAGCATGAGAAGACGCGCTCCGTTGTAGTGAGCACTTGGTCGGTTAATTTGGCCATTTTCTAAGTTAACGTTACCCTGATAGGCTAGTAATAAATGAACATGCATACAAAAATGTTGGACTTGGTTCGAGACCAAACGCCATATTTGGCAAGACCAGTGGCCGAGACCGAGACAAGTCCGAGTCCAAATACCAGCGAGTCCGAGACAAGTCCGAGACCATAGAAAAACGGTCTCGAGTCCGGACTCGAGTCCAAGACCGGACTCGAGTACTACAGCCCTGCTTTATGCACTCGCATCTCCACAGTCACAGCTTTCCTTGTGTAGTGTAGTGGAAGGAAAGGGACTATCAGGCCATGAAGGTGGATGAAAAAAACAATATGAAATTCACATTGAACAATAAATGGCTCATAGTCCAAAGAATAAGTGCATAGTGCACTGTATGTAATCTAGAATACAACATCTTGGGATGATCTGGAAATGGAGAGTAAAAGAGGAAATGCAAAATAAAAGAGTGCTGATCACCCCAATTATTTTGGACTCCTTCACCCCTCCTCAAGGAGTAGAGTCTCTTTGAAATTTCTTATTTGAGCCGGCCTTGATTAACGAAACTTCTGGTGAGTTGATGAAACTGCACTTCACAGGATTTACTCATGCTTACCACAGTTTTTTTCTCCCCTCGTCCTTGTTGTTGTTGTTTGTAATCATCTCTTGGTGATTGTGTTTAAACCCCATCTCTCTCTCTCTCTCTCTCTCTCTCTCTCTCTCTCTCTCTCTCTCTCTCTCTCTCTCTCTCGGACAAAGTTATCTGTGCTGTGCTAGCTTATCGGTGTTGAGTCCTCTGAGCTCTGGGTAGACAGCTTTCTCCTGCATTAGCATCTCAACAGTCTCAGCTCTTTCTCCAATTAGGCTCTTGGATAACAGTCAGACAGAATCTGCACTACATACCTCAGGAAAATGAAAGAATGAAAGTCAAACAGGGGCCTGGGGAAGGGTTTTTTATGTTTGTGTATGTGTGTGGTCAGCCTGCTGATGTCATTGAGACCTCACACACACACACTGGTAAATTATTGGTCTAGATGCCTGTTTGTGTTGAAAGTAAAGGCCTCAGGAAAAGAGAGACTCTCCACACATTCTTTAAATTGCAGTGTTGTATTATAGCACTTCATGCTCACTCACACCTGACGGACCAAAGAAGTCAGCACATCCCTCAAAGATGTTGCCCATTTATCAATCTTTTTCTTAACTCTTGATTTTTTTGGTTGGGATAAACTGTGGCGCTTATAGGATCACAGTTGCGCAAATCGTGCAGCTTTGCACAGAAGTCCACCTAAATAATAATAAATATGTGCAATTTTGGTTTGTTTTTCACCAAACCCTGTCATTTACCGCAAGAACACTATACGGCACTTGTCACATGAGATCATTCTGTGATACTTTTTTGTTTTTTTAACAAGCTGGTCGCAAAAAAAAATAAAAAAAATAAAAATAAAATTGTGGTCCAATAAAAACAACATAATGCAATAGAACAACACTAGTGTAAGTAAATTATTACTTAAATTTAACTTTAGGGTGAACTATCCCTTTAACTCTTTCCCACCATTTATGGAAATATCCAGAATTTATAAGACAATGATTTCCGCCCCATTGATGGAAATTTCTGGCTTTCCGTGTTTTCACAGTTATACGGTAGGGACGCTATTACACATCTTCTGAAAAAGTACAAAGTGCATATGTTAAATAATGCGATCATCGACGTTAAACGTTATATAAATCAAAACTGTCTAATGAAACTTAATTAAAGGTTGACTCAGGATGAGCTATGGGACTGAAGCTTTGGGGTTGTTAATGAACTCAATCTACTACATCTATGTTTTTATCATCGTCCTGAATCAGATCTGAATGTAGTCTTTAAGGAAATGTGCTTTTTTTTAATGAAAATTACCCACATTCAAGTGTTAAAAAAATGCATTAACCTAGATTTATTTTTTTTCTTTCATTTGTTTAAAAGCAGAAGGTCTGTTCTATCTTTTGATGTGTTGCATGTTCAGATTTTCATACAACAAAATATTCAGGGCCATGAACATTAAAAAAAAAAAAAAAAACTAATCTTGACAAACTATATATCATTTGAAAGCTTAGAATCTCTAGTTTTCATATTTGGTGCTTGATTTATTACAGAGTAACAAAATATATTACAGAGGAGCCATAATTTATCAATTTGCAACAATAATATTTTCATACTCTAAGGCGTATTTAGACCTTTATTTTGAAATTGTGATGAACGTGAAAAATCATGAAAGAAGGGTAGAAACCTGTTTGTTTTCATGCCAACAGTTCAAAGGATAGCCTCCATTCAATTATTTTATAATTGTAACAATTGTTATTTCATATGGAAATGGAGGCGCCCTTATATGGGCAGTAATGGAGTCTGGTTGTGCCCTAGTGAAAAATTGTGGCAAAGCTCATTTTTTGAGATATCAACCTAAAATTTTAAACACACCTTATTCAGATTTTTGGCTTTGATTTGTTTGCAGTTTTAGAGTCACCCAGGTTTTGAAAATATATATTTTATATAAATATGAATAATAAAAAAAATTATATTGTACATTTTCATAAACTCAAACTTCTATAACCTTTTTTTCTGTTTCACATTCTTAATTTATTTCACTTCTACAAAAATCTGCCAAATGTCTTCTTTAAAACAAGACCAATCTTGCATCTATATTCCAAAGCATTCTTGAATTACTACCATTTAAGTTCGAAATGTGCATTTTCATCTATATTCAAAAAGGGGGGGGGGTGACAGTTAAGGGGTTAATAAGAGTTTGATGTACCATGTTTACAAAGTCATTCTCTCTCTCTCTCTCTCGATCTCTCTCTATCGCTCACTCTCTCACTTTCCTCCATCTCTTGCAGTGGCTAACTGTACTCACTCATGTATGACTTTGCAAATATTCCTCCATGAAGAGCTATTAGCTGTGGATTAAAGGCGGATGATCGCTGCCTCACTGAAACGGACCGTTCTGTCCACAGCTATCCACTTACACTCCCTCTATATCATCACACCACATGCCAAGAACATTAACTGCTGAATATGGGAAAACAGAAAAAAAAGAACATTTGAAAATTAGTCAGAAAGGCAGACATCACGGAAACTATTTCAGCAGGGAATGTAGGAAAACAGGATCATGTGGTAGGGAGCTGACTAACTCACAGACATGTACTGCGGCTCGGCACCCGCGCGTGTAGGAGATCTGAGGGCCAGGAGACAGTGAGTTTACACAGGTTTATGTTGTGCTGTCTGACGACTTAATAAAGTGACTGATGGGTTATGTTTTTGTGTGTGTGTGTGCAGCAGCCTCACAAAGACGGTGGAGATTTCAGGAGAACAAGGGCCTCTAGGAATACACGTGGTGCCGTACTGTTCCTCTCTCAGCGGAAGGTTAGTTCAGCACTGCACATTTCTCACTCTCTCTCCTCCTTATACACATACACACACACTCTCTCTCCCTCTCTTCATGATGCATGTCTTACCTAAAGCACTGTTATGTGCTCTAGAGAAATCTAAAGCTCCACTGCATTCATTCAGAGCTTTGTTTGTGTTTTTTTTTTGTGTGGGGGGATTATGGGAATGTTCTGTGCTGCTCTCTTGCTTTTGAAGTTATGAACTAGAAGTGGGGTCTGATAGTTTTTTTAGATTTTAGATCTATATAGTCTGTATGGTAGTGTACCACTTAAGGTTGTCAAACATAACGTTTAGTAGAAATGCAAATTTTTTATTTGTCTGATCAAATTTTCTCTTTTATGATAAGGTCCTTTCCCACTAATTCCACCTGCAGCGGATTAGCAATTAGCTAATCTTGGTTCATGGCTGTGATGCATTGTAAGAATTTTATTTATGGGACCAACCCTTCTACAGTTATGTCTCCTCTCAACTTTTTATTTTTTTTAATAGGAAATATATTATGGAATTCATCCATTATTCATGGGGTCGATTGAATTATTCCAAAACTGATGTATTCAATCTTTCTAAGCAAATGAGAGGTCACATTTTAATTTTAAATGATTATTTTAATTTCACAACCCAGAGCAGAAGATTCTGTATGGGGTGGATAAAAAATTAATATACATGCTTACTGTATATACTGTATGTGGATTTTGCATTAGTTTTTATATTATTTATTTGCTATCATTTTATTTGATTTTTTTTAACTTATTTTATTCTGCCGCTCAAAGAAATTTCAGTGAAATTGTATTGTTTATATCTCTGGATAGATTTTTTACATTTCAATTATAAAAGATTATTTCAATTTTCAAGACCATATCAGGAGATTTATTAAAATACAGGCGGAAATATTAAAAAAGTTATTATTAGTTTTGTAATTATTTATTTTAAATTGTTTGTTTTACTTGATTAATTGAATTAAATTTCTATTAATTTATGTTCATTGGTTCTTTTTTATTTAAAATGTTTTTTTTTTTTACTTAGTCCAGAACAAAAGTTTCATTAAATGAAGGGAAAAAAAGAAAAGACAAGAACAATCTACATTTTGGTAAAACATATCAAAGGCCAACACCTTTTCCTGAACTAGAAACTAAGAATACAGTAAATGTGTATTGAGAAGTTAAATGTGGTCTATTTTGATTTCATTGTGACTTTTTAGACTTTGTATGTAAATGATCTGTGTTTTCTCTGCACCTGCATAGTTCACTGTTCATCCAAGCCAAGTTGTTGAAGACTGAATAGGCGTTATAAATATGGACAGTCACAGTATATGTGAGTTCATGTGCTGATGTTGTGGACTTCGGGGGAAACAGGTAGCGAGAGTAAATGAAAGTGTGTTCCTGTGGTAGAGAGCTGGGCATCCTGTGGTCATCAGCTGGTATTTCCAGTGGGTCAGCAGTATATAAACCCGCAGCTCTCTCTTGAAGACAGGAGCAGGGCTTGTGGGGTCAGCATCGACTGCTGCTGGCTCAGGGAAACTCATAACCGCGTTTTGTAGGGGTGAGTTAGAGGGGTTAAAAGTTAAGTACTTCAGCGGTAAGGGTGGGGGATTGGGCGATAGACCATTTGCGAAACAGAAGTTTCTGTAAATTTAGATGTATATGTAACATGTACTGCCACAATACTTTCTCCATTGTTCATCACCAGCTATAGCTTTTGATGTACTGTAGTTTGATGGCCATATCAACATTATTATTATTTTTAGTTTGTAGTACACGACCGTTTAGAAATGTGTTATTTTAAGTCTCTCAATGCTCAAGGCTGCATTTATTTGAGCATTAAAACAGCACAAATAATACAATTGTGAACTATTTTATATATTGAGTATAAAAATTAATTCCTATGATGACAAAGCTGAATTTTGCATCATTTTGCATCATTGCAGTCTTCAGTGTCACATGAACCTCCAGAAATCATTCTGATATGCTGGTTTGATGCTCAAGAAATATTTATCATTATTAATGTTGTCAACAGTTGTGCTGCTTCATATTTTTTTCAGTAAATTATACTGTTAAAGGATTAGTTCACTTTTGAAAAAACTTTTGCTGATAATTTACTCACCCCCATGTCATCCAAGATGTCCATGTCTTTCTTTCTTCAGTTCGAAAAGAAATTAAGGTTTTTGATGAAAACATTCCAGGATTTTTCTCCATATAATGGACTTCCATGGGAACCAGGCGGTCCAAGCTCCAAAAGATCGTTAATAACAGTTTCAGATGCAGCTTCAAACGTCTTTAAACGGACACCAGACGATGAATAAGGGTCTTATCATGCGAAACGATGGATTATTTCAAAACTTATTCCAAAAATGTAACTTTTCTAAGGACAAATGGTAGCCTAGCTCTATTCTGGAGGCGCGTTTGTAAGGTCACGTGATACGTAATTACGTTCAAAAGGTCACGGGCGACGTAGCTGGAAGTACAGAGTCAGTAAGTTGAACACATAGGTTGAACGTGCAAACTAACTCTGAACGCTGTTTACAAAAAAAAAAAAAGGAATTAAAAGGTAAAATAACGATGTCGGACGATTTTGATTCTGTACTTCCGGCTACGTCTCCGTGACCTTTTGAACGTAATTACGTATTACGTGACGTTACAAACACGCCTCCAGAATAGAGCTAGGCTACCATTTGTCCTTAGAAAAGTTACATTTTTGGAATAAGTTTTGAAATAACCGATCGTTTCGCAAGGTAAGACCCTTATTCATCGTCTGGTGTCGTTTAAAGACATTTGAAGCTGGATCTGAAACTGTTATTAACGATCTTTTGGAGCTTGGGCCGTCTGGTTCCCATGGAAGTCCATTATATGGAGAAAAATCCTGGAATGTTTTCATTTAAAAACCTTAATTTCTTTTCGACTGAGGAAAAAAAGACATGGACATCTTGGATGACATGGGGTGAGTAAATTATCAGCTATTTGAAGTTTTTTCAAAAGTGAACTAATTATTTAATATAATCATTGTATACTGTAACTAAATTGTATAACTTTTTTATGTAAACAAAATAGTATAGATTTAAAAAATTTACATTGTATTAGTGGTATTGTATTAGTGGCACTGATATGGATTTTTCAATGACTGTTGGAAAAAAGTATAAGTAGAGAACAGACTGGCTGAATACATACAAATATGTATATATGTATATGTTATGTGTTATTCAAGCAAGTGCAGTTTAGTAATAGCAACTGAAAGTAATTTTATTTTTAATACAATATTTTCTTGTGCAAATGTTTTTTTTCACAAAATCAACCTGTCATTATTAAAGTTCTACATATTGGATCTTCCATCCCTTGTGTGCGACCAGAACATATTTGCCGTTACATTCCTAGCTTCGAGGAGCTTCGAGAAGTAAAACTTAGGAGTTTTTGTGCAGAATATAATTATTGAACCAAAAAGTTGTCTTGATTTGGCCGGTGGAAGACAGGCTATTGGAGGTCACATAATCACAAAGTGCAATTTCTGAGTTACTTCAGTTAACATTCACCTCACCTGAACTTATGGCTCATTTAATGACCAGATGTTTTTACAGTCGAGCGCTCTTACTGTCTGTCATGCACTAAATAAGTCTTTCTCTTTCTGACTGAAACTGAGTCATCAGAGAGAGTCACGAGGGACTGAGACAGCACAGGAGTCTTAATAAAGACCGATATCTCCCTGTAGGATTGAGCCTTTTTCCTCTCGTTTCTCTCCCTCATCCCCCTCACTCATGTCTCCCACAGGCCGTAACCTCCATCTGTTTCCTTTAGACATGCCGTGCCCCTCTCTCTCTGCGTGTCAAAGGTCACCCCATCTTAAGACTAGCCTTAATGTTCTCCAACGAGAGGCTCAGCGATAATGTAAACAAGCCTGCTGGCTAATTCAGAGTGACTTCATGTGGACGGGAAGCCTTTAGCACATCTAATGGAGGGGTGAAGAGATCCTTCCTGAGCGTTAGCAGGTCACACTCTTGCGTCTTACACCAACACAAGGCTAATTCGCTCCAGATCATGCGTTCTTTCTCTTCATACGCATTCTATGCCGCTAATCTGACCTCCGGTGTGTTATTGAAGTTTTTCCGCATGCTTGTTTTTGTTATTGATCTTTTTGTTTAGTCTGGAGGTGATAATAGGAGACGTTATTAGTTTATATTAGAGCTTGTGACTACTCATTTTTACTAGATGACCAGTTGAAAATGCTGAACAAGATGCAGTGGTAACACATTCTTGGAGTTAGGCTGTTTCTTTATCTATAGATACATTTTTATATGATGTTTTTCATTAATTTATTGTGATTTAATAAAATATAGGACAGAAGAGTTATAAAAGCTGTCACTGGGGCAGTAGCCTTTCAAAAGCTACTAAATACTTCAGGTATTGATGTTTCTTTAAGGTAATATGCACTCTTTAGGGTTAAATAAGGTACAAAGCTGCACATTTTGAAAGGGTACAGCCCAGTGACAGATGTTGTACCTTGGGCTGGGTATTGATAACAAAATGTTCGATACCGATACCTTGACTTCAATACCGGTTCCTGAACGATACCTTTTCGATACCAATTTTATGTAACCAGTTTTAACAATATAATATTACCTAAAATTTTGTTTTATTTTTCAGTTTGTTGACTTTTTCACACTCATATTTTGAGTAGGTAAAAAAGCACCAATGCTAAAGTTTTCTATGTTTCCTAATCATTTAACAACATATATTCTTTACTTCAATGAGCTCATTGTTTCTGCCTTACCTTAATGCATTGTTCAACAATGAAACGGAATGAAAATTAATTGAAATGCATTACACGGTCACCTCTGATAACAGATCATCGCTCTAAATTGTAATTTAGAAACATGCATTTTCTGCAAAGCAGCTTTGAAACGCATTGTATTGTGAAAAATGCTATACAAATAAATGTGAATTAAATTAAATATAGGCTACTGGGGGCGGGATTTATGCCTCGTGCTCAGCACACATAAAGCTTGCCGCAAAGCACTGGCAACAGTAGCCTAATGATTATGGATGTGTCGGGAAACAAAAGCAAGGATATATTTTATTTGTTTATTAATGAACAAGTGTTTAATAAGTGTGCTGGCAGCAATATGATTATGGCGATGCTGACTCGTCATTCATGCAGTAGTTAATGCACGCGCCTATATGGATTAGGTAATCAAACAATTTATTTTGAATTGTTTCGTTTAAAAGTAGACATATTTTGACCGTCTATAGGCCTATTTCTTATGTCTATTAGGCAAGTATCTTATATGCTGAGTTCCGGGTCATTTGTGATGTGTGGAAGCTTGTTTCCGCCACTGAATAAAAAAATAAAATAAATAATTGTGACTTTTTATCTCACAATTCTGACTTTTTTCTCACAATTGCAAGTTTATGTCTCGCAATTCTGACTTTATTTCTCCGAATTGCGAGATAAAAAGTCAGAATTGCGTGATAAAGTTGCAATTGCGAGTTATAAAGTTAGAATTGCCGTGATAAAAAGTCAGAATTGTGAGTTATAAAGTCAGAATTGCGAAATATAAAGTCAGAATTGCGTGATATAAAGTCGCAATTGCGTGTAATAAAGTCAGAATTGTGAGATATAAAGTCAGAAATGCATGATATAAAGTCAGAATTGCAGATATAAAGTCAAAATTCGAGATATAAAGTCACAATTGCGTGATATAAAGTCAGTCTGGCTTTATATCTCACAATTCTGACTTTATATCATGCATTCCTGACTTTATAACACGCAATTGCGACTTTATATCTAGCAATTCTGACTTTATATCTTCGCAATTTTTACTTTATATCACGCAATTCTGACTTTATATCTTACAATTCTGACTTTATATCTCGCAATTCTGACTTTATAACTCACAATTCTGAGATTATATCAGCAGTTCTGACTTATATCTTCGCAATTCTGACTTTATATCTCGGCAATTCTGACTTTATATTCTAGCAATTCTGACTTTATATTCGCAATTCTGACTTTATATCTCACAATTCTGACTTTATATCTCGCAATTCTGACTTTATATCTATGCATTCTGACTTTATAATCACGCAAATTCCGACTTTATATCTAGCAATTACTGACTTTATATCTCGCAATTTTTATCTTTATATCACGCAATTCTGACTTTATACTCACAATTCTGACTTTATATATCGCAATTCTGACTTTATATCTCGCAAATTCTGAGATTATATTCGCAGTTCTGACTATATCTCGAAATTCTGACTTTATATCTCGCAATTCTGACTTTATATCTGTCGCAATTCTGACTTTATATCTCGCAATTCTGACTTTATATCTTGCAATTTTCTGACTTTATATTCTTCGCAATTCTGAGACTTTATATCTCGCAATTCCGACTTTATATCTCGCAATTCTTGACTTTATATCTCGCAATTCTGACTTTATATCTCGCAATTCTGACTTTATATCTCGCAATTCTGACTTTATATTACACAATTCTGACTTTCCATCTCACAATTCTGAGAAATAATGTCAGAATTGCGAGAAGGAAACTCACAATTGAGAAAAAAGTCAGAATTGTGAGATAAAAAGTCACAATTACCTTTTAAATTTTTCATTCTATGGCGGAAACAAGCTTCCATAGTGATGCGCTCCAGTTCTTGCAGTTTGAAAACCTGGATAAGACTTACTACTCTCAAGTGTCTGTGCGCTTATCAGCATTAACCGTGTTACCGGCCTATCTTGTTGAAAAATATTGCATCACGTGCTTCTGGCATCGAATCTGGCACATAGGTACACTTTGGATAATTTCCAAATTCCGCTTACACACACACACCATAGACTGTGAAGCACACACACTACAGCCTCATGTGCGACGAGCTAAGTCTCTGGGCAGCCGCGTAAAGTAGTTTTTTCTGCCACAGCCAATCATGCTGCATGCTTATTGTTGTACTGACGTTGACGAGATTAACCACTTAGGTACCGGAATTTGGTACCGAAAACAATATATGTTTCAATACTCTGTAGTACCGAGGCAATTTGGTCGGTACCTAAAAAGTACCAAACTCGGTACCCAGCCCTAGTTGTACCCTGAATGACTCCAGTCTTCAGTTTCACATGATCCTTCAGAAATCATTCTAGATATGCTGATTTGATATGCTCAATAGATATTTCTTAAGGAAGCAATAAGGTACGAGAGGTTGTGCTGTATCGTGAATAAGTAACTTAAGTTACTTCATAAGTTACTTCATGAAAGTTGCACTAACACATATTTTTTTTACTTAAATATTTTTTTAAAGCGGTTGCCATACTCTTGCTTCGCGTTGTGCCTAACAACGCCCTTCAACCCGTTACTTATTCACAATACTAGCACAACCTCTCGTACCTTATTGCTTACATAAGAAATATCTATTGAGCTCCAAATCAGCATATTAGAATGATTTCTGAAGGATCATGTGAAACTGAAGACTGGAGTAATGATTTTAAACTGCAGCTGTGGATATGTTTTTAGTGATGAGTAGAATCATACACACACCAGTTATTGTTGCTCCTGCTGTGTTTGCTGGCTGTGAGCAGCAGACAACAAAATATGCTTAGTCTCTTTCATACACTCACCCAAAACTCCACCTTTATCCCTCCAGTCAAATATCACTTCACTGAAGAAACAATTTCAGTCCAGTGTGTCTCCCCAAATCTCCATCTACATTTCTGCAAAGGTATATTCTATAATTTGGCCAGACACTGCTGTGGCCCACTGTAATGCATGAATGTGTTATTCATTGAATGGGCTCGTGTGAGGTGCCTGCGGATGAAGACTGAGGGATTAATACATGCTGCCGTTCTCCTGCTTTATGAGTTTCTCCAGCCTGATAGCCTTTATCACTGCCAGCCATAGTGCTGCTGTCTTGTGTTTTCCCAAGCCGTCTGTGTATGTGAGTTTTGTATTGCGCTCAGGAGGGCAAAAGGAGGATAATAAAGCAAAACATAAAGCCAATGGTTTTCAGTCAGTAAATAGCGAGAAGGTTTATTGATATTTTATACAGTAGCTGAGGTAGATGGATTGATGGATGGATGGATGGACAGACGGACGGACAACGACGAACGGATGGAGGGACGGACGGATGGATGGATGGATGGACGGACGAACAGACGGATGAACAGAACAGACAGATGGATGGATGGATGGATGGATGGATGGATGGATGGATGGATAGATACTGTAGATAGATAGATACTGTAGATAGATAGATGGATGGATGGATGGATGGATGGATGGATGGATGAACGGACGGATGGATAGATATATAGATAGATAGATAGATAGATAGATAGATAGATAGATAGATAGATAGATAGATAGATAGATAGCTAGATAGATAGATGATAGATGGATACTGTAGTGGATACTGTAGATAGATAGATGCTGTAAATAGATGGATGGATGGATGGATAGATAGCTACATTGATAGACAGATGGACGGACGGACGGACGGATGGATGAATGAATAGATGGATGGATAGATAGCTACAATGAATGATGGATAATGGATAGATGGATGGATGGATGGATGGATGGATGGATGGATGGACGAACAGACGGATGAACAGGGCAGACAGACAGACGGATTTATCGGATAGATAGATACTGTAGATATAGATAGATAGATGGATGGATGGATGGATGGATGGATGGATGGATAGATAGCTACATTGATGGGTGGATGGATGGATGGATGGATGGATGGATGGATGGATGGAGGGATCGGACGACGGATGGATCCGTCGGACGGATATATGGATGGATGGATGGATACATGGATACATGGATAGATGGATAGATGGATAGATGGATAGATGGATAGATGGATAGATGGATACATGGATTGGATTGATGGATGTACTCATGACCAACTCATGATGTACTCATGATGTACTCACACCAAATACATAGTCTTTTCCCCTTTTCAGAAAACACTACACTTATATGGACAATATTGATGTTATTACTTGAATAGTACTTTTTTGTAATTACTATGTAATTACTGTGTAATTGTTAGTATTTTGTCATGTGTTGTCATGTGCTGTTATGGCTGTTTGCTGGCTGGTGTTGTGCTCTATTTTGTTAGTAATTTATGGTTTGCTCTCTTTCAGGGCTCTAGGCCTGCACATTCGAGGCGTGGAGGAGAACAGTTGCTCCAAAAGAGAAGGCATCTTTCATGACGATGAGTGTATCGTTAAAATTAATGATGCTGAATTATTGGACAAATCCTTTTCACAGTGAGTCTCTGAACTGAAGCATTTCTGCTTCACCTTCTGGTCTGCTTTCTCTGTCTCTACTTCCTGACATCATTTCCTTCCTGTCGTGTAACTTAGTTTTTAGACCTATCTTTTCATGTCATGGTTGTAAAAACAAGCATGGTGTCCATTGTTGTGCTCTGTTTGTGGCGGTCAACTCTTGGACTGGTTTCAAAAGGAGAAAAACACTCAATTCATGGCTTCAGAGCCCTTTCAGCCGTCATGGTCATTTGCTGAGCTCTGTTTGCTGTGTATAGCAGATCTCCTTCTCTTACACTGCATTGCTGCACACTGTCATGCTGATTAGAGATCTGCTACCCAAACCAAAGCCGCCAGGGCCTGACAAATCATCTGGTTTTAGGGCCAGTTTTCAACGCATTATGTTAGATTTGTGTCAGTTTGTGTGTCACCAAATTGAATAGATAAATGATGCATGTAAACACACTACAGTTCACAATTTTGCTGTCAGAATTTTATTTGTATATAAAAAAAATATATACTAATAAATAAAAAGATTTAGTATGGGTCGCCAAGTCGATCACTATTTTTAAGTGTGCTATAGGCTACTCTCTAGATCAGGGCTATTCAATTGGCGTTCCTCGGCCTGCCAATCATCTACATACGGTCCGAGGGCACCCCAACCTCCCTCCTCCTATTTTCTGGTGGTGCGGCTATATTTGGTTAGATTTGCGCATCGCCGCAGTGGCGCCTGCAGCTAGACGGCTATACGCACTGTGTGTGTACAATGAGCGCTCCGACTGACCTGAGAGAAACGTTTACAGTCCGAATATTTCAGCAGTTCTTATGTGTGTCCCGTATTCTTATGTGTGTCCCGTATTTCTGTTGACTGAACCAGCGATATTAATCATTCGTTGGTTTGATTATTTCCTTTCCATTAATTGGCCAAACGCGCGTGCATAACGGTCTGAAACGATTCCTGATCGTTCACCTGAAGCAGTTTCTCGGCCAGTAAGAACAAATAGATAACAAAATAGCGCTGGTTTCAGTTGTTCACTATTTTACTTTGAACTAGGCAGCACTTCCCAGTGGATAACGGAACGCAAAGCTTAAAGGAGTCGCGTTTACTCCCGGTCTCGGACACTATTATTAAACAGTGTTGCGACATCCAGTAAGAAGCGTTTCAATTCGGACACTCTTCTCTGTTTCAAACCACAAATCACTCAATGATTTTAACTAGTTTTAAATCGGATGAAACAGCTTTAACATTCCCAACACTACTGATGAGGTAAATAGCAGAAACATGAACAAAGTTAGAAGACTATCAATGCCCTAATCACCAACCTTACAAACATTTACCATGTAATAGCCTATGAATGTAATAATTTACCATGGTTTGGGCATAAATGTGGAATATTTTGCTTATTGTCAACAACAGGTTAATAAAAAAGTGCTTTTTTTAAAAAATTGTATCTCTTTTAAATAGTTAACTGGAAGCTTAACTGACCTTAAAAATGGTCATACATATTTTGATAATGCATAAATTCTCTTCGTGATATATGAACTATATGGGCCTAATGTTTATTGGGTCACAAGGATTTATCGACTTTAAAATGTGGGTCCCCAGAAAAAAAGTTTGGGAAACACTGGTGTATGGCATCAGAACCAGGAACTCTAATTTGCCATTGGTTCTTTTGATTAAGAATCTTTTGATTCTTAAGATTTGTTGCCTGCTCATGTTTCATAGCAAACTCAAGCTAGAGAGAAAACAGATCAACAAGATTATACATCCATCATATATACAGTCATGTAAAAAAGAAAGGACACCCTATTGCATTCTATGGCTTTACATATCAGGACATTATAAAATGCTCCTCGTATAGACTTAACTTGTCATAAATTGTGCTTTATACAAGTTCAGTCTAAAGATCTTGCCATACCTATTGAAACGTTACCCAGTTGTTCCATGGTCATTATGTACATTATGCATACATTGTATATACATACAGTATTTCTGCTTAGGAGAATTACTTATAACTAGTAGAAGGTCACATTAATCTTATTAGGCTCAGGATGGATGGACGGTTTTTAAATTAAATCAGTCGAGCAAAAATGAAGGAGGTGGATTGCTTTGTCATTTGTAATGCGAAGGACTCATTAGTCATAACCCCAATTATGCTGTCAGAAGAAATGTCAGAGTGAGTTTTATCTAAACCAAGACTATTCAAGATATTACAATTTCCCTCCTTTTTAGTTTCCAGGTTCATTTATTTCATCAAATAACCTGCAAATAATTATACAAAAAATGATTGTCTCTTAATTGCTTTTTTTATATTCTGTGTCCCTCATCTCTCTCTCCCTTGTCTTTTACCAGAGCACAGGAAATATTCCGTCAAGCCATGCGTTCACCCATCGTTCGTTTAGAAGTTGTTCCAGTTTTTAATAAAGAGCGCTTTGAGAAGACTGTGATCGGCCACCTCTTCAACTCCGAAAACCCTGATGCGTCCATACGGACCAAAGACCCTCCGCCGCTGAAGGTGAAGCCCACGGTGAGGCCTGTGGAGTCTTCCTCAGGATGGCAAGCCGAGTTCCAGGAGTCCAGCAGCAGTCCTGAGAGTCGCTCTCCATTACCCCTCAGCCTCTCTCCCACCCCCAGAGGCAAGAGTGCCGAAAGCCCCCTCCTAAAAAACAGCTTGGGACCCTCACCTCTTCAAATCCAAAACAAAAAGGGTGGAAAGAGACTCAGAATCGACCTTAAGAAAGGTAAACAACTGGGAAAGATACACTGTAAAATACAAATTGTTGAGAACTTCAATTCAATACTGCATTCAGATTTTTTAGGTCGCCTGTTCACTAAGGGATAAAAGCCTCATTCAGCCAATAAATTCCTGGCAACTACACATTTTTTATTCAGTAAATTTTGAATTAGTAACAATAAATTGATCTACAACTTTATATAAACTGAGCAAAAAAAACAACCTGCTTTTCAAATGCTTTTTTACAGCATTCATAAATATTTGTGTGAACATAAAAGATTCAACTACTGAGACATAAACTAAACAAATTTCATTGGCATTTAGAGAAATATTGAGTCCCTGAGCAAAATCAATATCTGTATCTGTGTCTGTATCTGGTGTGTCCACCAGCTGCTTAATGTGGGTCTCGTCTAGCCTCGTGAGACCATCCTGATCTCACGAGCTTTCAAGGTTTCACTCGCAGATCAGTCTGGATACTTTCCGTTAAAGAAAATTTGGGAGCAGTTCACCAAACGAACGTCCAATCAGCGTTGGCTTTGAGGCGGGTTGAGGTGTGACGCAACGAGAAGCGCGACAGTTCAGTCCAGAGTCATATGGCGGCTTCAGCGGATGAAACTAGCATCAGCGTGGCTATCGAGCAAGTTTTATCGGAATTACAGAGTATTTCCTCACTGAAAGAAGAGCAAAACACTGCTCTAGAGGCTTTTCTCAGAGGAAAAGATGTTTTTGCTCTTCTCCCGACTGGTTTCGGCAAGAGTTGCTCTGATTGGTTGATTTGGCCCGTCTATCACCAACATAGGCCAATCAGCTAACCAGTACTTTCGCCCTTTCCAAAACTACTTCAACGGAAGGTTTCCAGATGGATATGCGGAGCAAATCCATCTGGCGGAGTCAGGTTAGGTCTCATCCTCGAATCCGCAGATTTGGCAGTTCTTGCTTGATTTTAACCAAGGCATTTGCAAGTTCTTGAACAATTCTGGGGGGACATATGGTCACATGTGGTTTGGCACTGCATGGACGGTCCTTCTTGTCTCCCTGTAGCACTGTATTTGGCGTATTACATTACGGACATTGCAGTTTATTGCTCTGAAAAACACTGTGAGAGAGATGTCCAGGGTCCCTGATCACCAACGTGAACATGCCATAGTCCTGCTACAGGAGGCATGAGGACTGCAGATGTGAAGTCGAGTCAGTAGAAAGGTCTATTTAAGTTTTTGTAATGCTAACCTTAACGGTCTTAACAGCCTGTAAACTGTTAGCGTCTGAAGGACTGTTCCACAGGTGCATGTGTAATAATGGTTCATGGTTCTTTGAACAAGCATGAAAAACATTGTTCAAACACTTTCCAATTTGGATTTAAGAAAATTATCTTTAAATTATGGTTGTGCCAATGGACGTTCATCATCGTCCATCGTGATGGCACCCACCCACACACACACTAATCTTAGTCTCTAAACTTTGCAGGGATAATCTGTAAATTAAATTGAGAATATAACTAATGCATATGCATGCTATTTTAAATACTGTAGTCTATGCCAAAGACGTGACGTGTTACACGTATGCGGTACAGGAGCTGCACACGCTATAGTGCTTTCACATATGCTGCGTTTATAGTGCGCAACTGATCCACCACTGTACCACAAACACATTTACTCACTATTAATTTTTCAAATCCAGAAGTTATCAGCTACTTTTATTTAAAAAAAGTTTCGTCAGCATTGTGATTCTCTTTATACACATATACACTCTTTAATAGACATACACGTTTAAACACAGTTACATTCAAATTTAAACATATTATTCAATGCATGGATGTTACTTTGTTCAGATGACATTTTCTGGTGAAAATGATTATGTTGGTCATACTTCCAAAAATAATAATCTGTAATTCTGAATGACACACTGGCGTGGTGACAGATGCACACTCTCAAACATTGTTCATCCGCGTTGTGCCGTGTTGAAGTACAACTCGCACAAAGTTGATAATTCCGTGAATAACTGCAATTGCAGATTTCGAACAGAGATGGCGACAAAGAGGGAAAACTGTGACTGCAGCTTTAAATATCTTAGGATTTGTGTGACTCAAAAAATGTTTTTTTTTTACAGTGTAGTAAGACCTGGATATTAAAATGTCCTGACTTTTTGTAACATTTTAATTTTTTTTAGTTTTAGTTAATTTTTATTAATTGTTTTTATTTTTTATTTTACCCCCTGAGTGTCCTTGGGCCCCAGTTTAAAAAAATAATTCTTATGTAGTACATTAAAACTAAAAAAAAAAAAAAAAATATATATATATATATATATATATATATATATATATATATATATATATATATATATATATATATATATATATATATATATATATATATATATATATATATATATATATTGAGCAATGGCATTCCTTCAAGATCTTTTAAATGAATGTACTTTCTTTTAATATGATTCTCTCCCTCACTCTAACATTGGTCAAATTTGTAGTCAGGGGCTTTGGCAGTCTAACCGAATGAATGAAGCTATAATTTCAGGCTGCAAAGTCTATTAAGTTCTTATTGATTCTGCCATTAATGATGATATAAATTCATTGCTGGAACAAAAAAGTGCTGACCGTAAAACGATTGTGCTAAATGACGAGCATAAAATGCCGTCAATTTTTCCACAAACTGGCTTCGATATGTATTGTCCTCTGAAGCCTGATGCATAGCGTGTTAAAGAACAACCACTGGCCCTGAGGCCTTCTACTCTTTAGTCTCTTCACCCACATGTTCTGTCCATCTTTTTATCCCTGAGCTCAGGGACAGGACTGGAAATATCCGCCCTAAAGACGTGCCTTGTGTCACACGGGGGGCTATAGCCCGTTCTCTAATCTACCTATCAGTCACCGTGACAGCATCAAGAACGCCGTAAGAAGCAATATGCACAGGTCAAGGCGGCAGCACGGTTTAAATGGACCACCACCTGTGCTAGACAGCAGACCTCCTCTAATATCTCGAACTGAAAGGAATCACATGCATGATTTCTTGTTAGATGCTTATTTAAAGCATTATGATTTGTGCAACTGTTGAATTTCATCTGAAGAGTGTAAATGTCAGTTTAGGGAGGTCGTTTTTATATGTCTAATGACCTTTCTGTTGTGCTTTAAGAAATGTGTATGGTTTTTAACATTATCTCTCCCTCTCACTTACACAAACAAAGTCTCTGATTCGGCTTTCATATACATTCACTCTGTATCTCTTTTTGCCTGTCCTTGTCACTCCGGCTCTTTGAAATGTGCTCATATGTGAAATTAAACTTCAGTTTCTGAAGCCAGGGGACTCTAATCTCAGTCTCACAAGGACAGCCTTTATCAGCCCGACTCTCCCTGACAGGCCTCAGACAGACCCACCCCAATGTACAGTATAGTCTATGAGGGATTTTATAGAGACAGTCTAATGATTATTTGAGGTTTGAGGTGTTTATAATGCAGGCATGCAGTGTTGGCTACATTTCATTTACATGAAATACAATTTTGTCACATTGTAAATGTCTTTACTGTCACTTGAGCAATTTGATGCATCCTTGCTGAATAAAAGTATTACATTATTTTTTTCTTTTACACTTTTTTTTCTTTTTTTTTACTTAGCGGTTGTTTATATACCCATGACACTTCAAGTATGATGTAAATCTTTGTAGATGATGGGATCTCTTCACAGACTCCTGCTGACTGCGTAGAGAAAAGGCTTCACACACAAATTAGCGCATTATTTCGGATAAATTGTCATATGTCAATCATTTTAATCTTTCTCATCTCCTCACAGGTCCTGAAGGTCTGGGCTTCACCGTTGTGACCAGAGATTCTTCAGTGCACGGGCCCGGCCCCATCCTCGTGAAAAACATCTTACCAAGAGGAGCTGCTGTCAAAGATGGCCGCTTGCAGTCAGGTGACAGGATACTAGAAGTGAGTCTCGTTCTAGTGTAAGATGGAGTATTTCTAGTGTAGGGTAGCGCGGGCACAACCTAACGCAGGGTAAATGTAACACGGACCGCTTACGTAGTTCGTCAGGATCAAGCAGGTTGTCTTTCCGCTATTTTTCTCTTGCTGCCAGAAGACGGTTCTCCGCGAATTTGTGGAAAGTTTTGATTATATTTCATGAAGATACTTGACAAAGAGTGTTTTGACACCATGAAAGTATTTTTTTTTCATCATAGGTTTTTTTTTTCGTTTTCTGAGTTGGGTGTATAATTGGGTGTTTCCAAATCCAACTTTATATTGCCTTAATCACTGTCTTGTTGGCTCAAACATAGCACCGTTTTGAAACATGTCAGCAATTCCTAGCGATGTTAGCTAGGTTAAAATATGTAATTCACAGCGGGGTTCGTTGTAACACAGTGTTACAACTAAGCTGCCAAGTTTACAATGATAATCAAATAAAAAAGGGAGCCACACAACTTTTCAGGTTTGAGTATTTATTTATACATTTAACTTTGTTAGACTTTCACAAACAATGTTGGAATTTAAAATGTTTAAAATTTAGTGTACTATGAATAGGGTTGGGTATCGAGAATCGAGTATTGATTGGAACCGGGACTAACTCTTCGTTTTCCCGGAATCGTTCAAAAGTTAAAATTTCGATTCCTAGTTTTCGATATTCACAGTCCGCCGACCAGAAGAAGAAACTGCTGAACAACACCAATGAAGAAGCGTCTACCGGAAGTGTTGGCATAAGTCGAACATGAGTAGCTTACGTCTGCGGTCCAAAGTGTGGCTTCACTTTTCTAAAAATAACGAAATCTCGGCAAAATGCTAAATTTATGACAAAAGGAGTATTTGTGACTGAAGGAGTATTTCCTTCAGAAAGACCATTGGTTAGCAAGGTTAGCTAAACTTTTTTTACCCTTCCTCTTAAAAGAATCTGAATCGAGAATCGTTCAGGAACCGAAATCGAAAACAAGGAATCGGAATCGAATCAGAATCGTTCAAATTCAAACGATACCCAACCCTAACTATGAATGATAACTTGTTTATTTATTAAAAATATGGCCTGTTATTAATGCAATGAACCCTTTAAATGTTTATTTTAAGCTCATTTGTATTATTATTACTGTTATTATTATTATTATTATTATTAATTATACATGCAGCTGCCACACACAAATCTAATTTAATTGCAATTACAATATTTATTATTTTATTTATTATTATTTATTGCAAAACTATGCAGCCCTTTTCTGTCTCTATCCATGATATTGATCCATAATAGAAGGATGATTGGATGAGGGATGGCTGTATGGATATCTGTCTATACAGATGCACAAACAATATCAAACTATACAAATAAAATAGTACTGAATTATGTGTGTTACACACAAGTGTTACAACTAACCCCACTGTCTGTTACAATTAACCCTGTATATGGGGTAAGTTGTAACATTTGCACTTCTGTCACTTTCAGTGCAACTGTATGAAAATGTTAGGTCCTAGAAAACATTTTTAAGTGGGTATTTGTAGCAGAGATGTGTATGTTGCTTGTGTAAAAAAAGTATTAATCTAACCGAATTATTTTTTAAGTAATTGAGCCAAAACCAAAATGCGTTAGGTTGTGCCCCGCTCTCCCCTAGTAATATGTTACTACTTTAAATGAAAAAAAACTCAAGTGTGAAGTTGCATATGAAATCCATTGAATCGTGTGCATGCGTGTGTTCAGGTGAACGGTGTGGACATTACTGGCCGCTCTCAGGAGGAACTGGTGGCCATGTTACGCAGTACTAAACATGGGGACAGTGTGTGTCTGGTTGTGGCCAGACAGGAAGACATGTTCCTTCCACGTGAGCTGGTAAGAGTCTTCTCTGTCTAACTACAATAAATCGAATGCAGCGCTACAGTCATCACTTCTTCAGTCATCTACACCTCTTCCTATTCTTTGCTAATAAACCTTTCTTAAAGTCTTTTCCTCTCTTGGTCTTTTCTTCCTTCCTAGTGCATGAATTTCACAAAACACAATGCTTGAATATACAAAACAAACATCCTAATAATGAACACTGGAAGTGGCTTGGTTTGCATGTGCAAGATGGTGTAGTGTTTCCTATATATTTTAGTTGTGAGTTGGATTGCACTGGTTGCAATATTTGTTTGATTGTTTTTTGTGTGTATGTGTGTGTGTCCTGCAAAGACATTGCAATAGGAAGATGCGGTTTCAGCATGACGCTGTAGTTTCAAAGTAATGTTGCAGGAAACACCGACAAGAGTTTTGAGCCTCTAAACAAGAAATCTGTGTGGGATGTATTTTTCAGTGTAGCCACAACCTACACATCCCAGCATAAACACTCCCGATAAATTATTTGTTATTAATGCATCCACACTCACAAACCACTGTTCATTTTAACAAAAAAGCAAGCGTAGGCTACTCCATGTGTGATTTGGCAAGGCAAAAACGTGCAAAGAGCGCTCCCTTTATAATCTCATAAAACCTCACCCATTTTAGTTAATTGTGATCTCACACAGTTCCGTTATAATCAATGACGCTGTTTACACTGCACAGTTAATCATTTATTTACATTGTGTCTAGAAGTTCATTTGATACAATGAGAGGTAAAAACTAAACTTAAACACCTCTGATTAGCCAATGTGTTCAAGAAATCAACAGATGTGTTTGGGTTTGGTTACATTGCTCAATGCAGCAAAACGTTGGAAATAGAAACCTTTGACGCACTTCAGAGTGCAAACACAAATATGCATTGGATTGTTGGCCAAATATGTTTCACCAATAAGCTATTATTACAGAGAAATCTGATCTCAGACCAGCAGTTATGGGCAACTTTTCCCTCTAAAAACAATCAGAAGCAGCAGCAGGCTTGACAAGGCTCAGCCTAAGGCTTATGTTTGCGCCTCTAAAACCTGTTGCTTTTGTGCAATAGATTAATAATAATTTATTTGTTTTTAGATATTTTTATTTTGTGGGAGTCCACAAGTCAATGTATTCTCCCGCAACCCCACTTGCCCATCAAGTCTTGTCCTACGCCACACTTAGGTCTCTACTCTAAACTTCCACTTACACACAATCCAGTACCTCTATTCACCATTTTCATTTATTTTTCCTGTTTTTCTCCTGGATTGTGTTTCTCTCAAGCTTTCCCCACATTAGTAGAATTTTGCTGATATTTTTGTTTAGACACTTTTTATAGTGACAGGCCTTCTAGAGAAATCCATCTTATTCTTGCATGCTACATGCATGTAAACACAATTACTGTCAAAATTAAGGTTAGACCAATGGCACACTTGAATTGTTTAGTTTTTTTTAATTTATTGTTTCAATAATTTAAATATAAATGGGCACATTTATCAAAAATAATGTCAACAAATTAAAACAATACAAATGATGTTAGCGATTATGCTTTCTCAATATAACTGTACTGTTAATCCAGATTATATTTAGTACTTTGTGAGCATTTTTCTCTAAATGTGAAATGAATTGATAGAAATCACATGTTCAAGGGACAGTTCATTCAAAAATTAAGATTCTACTATCAACAATTAAAACTCTTGAGGGTGAGTTTTAATTTTTGATAGTAAAATCTTAATTTTTCTTGTTCCAAACATGTATAATTTTAGTTAATCTTTGGAAGACAAATTCATGAATTGTTCTCACATCAAGCAAGTTCAGTTAAGCTTCTGTTTTTACTATATTTTATGTGTAAATGTATGTGCATTGATCAGTGTTAAATGTGAATAAAAGCCTGCATTAAAACATCATACACATAAAGAAATTATCTCTTTGGAGAACTTGGATTAAACAGCCTGATTTATACGGATTAATTTTAGGATGCCTTTTTGCTTGGACTTTCAATGGATGGACAAAAATGATGAAAGAATATTAAAAATATGTCTATTTTTGTTTACGAATAATGGATGAGCTATCGGTTTAAGTGTCTTGCATCACTGCAGGTTTGAACCCACAGCCTTTAATTGACCATTTCAGATGTTTAATCACTGAATCAAACAACCCCACATAGATAATGGAGCTTTAAGACAATGAGCAGACTGCATAGAAGACTGTAAGGTCCAGCAGGAAATGTAGTGGCATGTTATTTGGGTCATTTGCAGTGATATCATGTGTCTCTGTGGACACATTGCTCTGCACAGTCATGCCTGTCTCTAAAGCCCAACTGGGCTCTGTTTGCTGTCTTAGCCGTGGAAGGTCATAGTCACGCTGTAGTTCCTCAAGCCTTGAGGACGGGAAGTCCTGAGCTTCCTGCCTTTGTCTCAACTCTCGTAGGACGTGTAAGCATGCTAGCTTTTGTCTGTTCGGATGTTCAGACGTCTTCACCTGTCACTCTCTCTCCCCTCAACTTTCCCTCCCTTTGTTTTTGTCTGTTTGATATCTTTCCTGATGAACCTGGCGACTTACGCACCCGCCGCCGGAGCGCTGACCTCTTTACACACACCCTTCTGCCCACCTTGTAGACTGGTTTCCTGCTCTTATCGATGCTTGTTGATTCAGTGCTGTGCAGGAAGTGGCGCATGAGGTCAGGGCGCTCCTACGGGAAGTGCTGGAGTATGCGGGCCTGTGTGAAGTCAGGCACTACAACTGTGCAGCTGTGTGTTGGCTTTTCCTGTATCTCCCTCAGCTTAGTGCCCGTCGATCCACAATCATCCAAATTCTGCCCCACTCAGCACTTTCTGTAAATAACCAAATGCTGAGAACCCCGCACATTTGGCTGTAACCATAGCAGTGCCACTCAAACTTTGGCCCCATGAAGGAAATGAGCGACAGCATCCATTGTCAACATATTTCAGAGGAATTTTGACTCAATAGTTGGGGTTAAACAAACTATTACCTTTTTTTGCCCTATAATAGGCAAGTCTTTGGAGTTGCACACAATTTACAGTGAAATTTAGAAGTAATGCATTACATTAGAAAGTATTACTTAAATATATGTTAATTGATGTGCACTACTATTCAAAAATGTTTTTGAAAGAAGGCTTAAATGCTGACCAAATCTGTTTTTATTATTTTATTTTGTTCTTATTTCTGTGAAAAATATATAGTAAAACCATGATTGTGAAATATTAACACTTAAAAAAAAAAATTATATATATATATATATATATATATATAAATATAACATAATTTAACATGTGCACTTTTTTATAATTAAAGATTCATCTCAAATAATCACATCTAAAAGTTTATGTTTACATAATATGTATGTGTGTACTGTGTATAATTTTATATATAAATGCACACATGCATATATTTAAGAAATATTTGCATGTATATACTGTATATATTTATACATACATAATATACACACACACACACACACACACACACACACACACACACACACACACACACACACACACACACACACACACACACACACACACACACACACACACACGTGTGTATATATATATATATATATATATATATATATATATATATATATATATATATGTATACACACATACATACACATTTTTCTTAATATACATGTACATGCGTGTATTTATATATACAAATTAATTATACACAGACAGTACACAGTCACACACACAAATATTATGTAAATACAAACTTTAACACAAACTTTATCGCTATTAATCGTTGCCCAGCCCTATAAAATATACTTTTTTTTAACATTTTTTATTTATTTATTTATTTTTATTTTTTTTAAGTTATTCAACCATTGAAGTAATCCGGGAAGGGTTTGTTTTGACTCAAAACATATGAGTACATTTACAAGAGCAACAATATACTGATATCCATCTTATTCTTGCATGTTAGATGCATGTAAACACAATTACTGTCCAAATTAAGTTTAGACCAATGGCACACTTGAAATGTTTATATATTTTTTTCTTTCAATAATTTATCTATAAATGGACACACATTTATCAAAAATAATGTCAAAAAAGTAAAACACAATACAAACGATGTCATCGATCATCATTTCTCAATATAACTGCACCGTTAATCCAGATTATATTTAGTACTTAGTGAGCATTTTTCACTAAATGTGATCACTGTCCTCTCCATGTGTGCTAGTAAGTAGAATGTCATCCACATTACCCAAAGAAGGCCACTGTATGGTGATGTGGTAAATTATTACATAAAATTTCACCTTATTAAAGACAATTCACACTTGTTTACACATTGTTCCAGTAATTTCTCACTGTTCAATTATGGCACTCCTGCATGCTGTTGAACTTCACTGCATCATTCTCACTGATTAGTTAGTATGCAGTGGTCTGAAGCATGACTACGACTCATTACCCACAAACCACTAGTTCTGCTTGCACACAGGAGATTAATTCCCTTCATTGGATTGAAATAAATGCATAAGGCCTCCCAAATGTACAAAATTGTGCACCTTATGTGTGGTGACAGTAATGATTTTACTTGGTTAGTGAGCAATTGCTGGATTTTGCAGGCGACAAACATTGAGCTTTGCATTTCTAAACTGTTTGCTTGACTCCGTGACTGATGGAATGACGGCTCTGTGTGTGACTGGACTGTCTGGACTGAGATATGGTAGTCAGGGAGATTAATGTATGGGAAGAATAGCTAACAGACAGTGAAAGATGACTGTAGATACATTTTAAGAGCAAAAGCTGAAAGAGCGAGTGATTGAAATGTAAAAAAAAGGCAAAGGAGATTGAAACCCTGATAGAGGAGTGACGGATGATGAGACAATGAAAAAAAAGGTAGGTGGAGAAAAGGAAAGGGCTGAGGGAAGAAAAAGATGGTGACAGAAGGTAGGGAAAGCTGTCATTGTCAATCTTAGAAACAAAGCTGCAAAGAGAGGAATGTGAGAGCATTAAGAGCAGAAACAATATAAGGTAAAGGTTGCAAACATTTTTAAGGTTATATATATTTAAGGTATATATATGAAGAGTTCAGATGCAAAAGCCTCTAAATGCCATTTGAAATTTTCTTCTAAAATGACCATTTTTATCAAGCTTGTATATTTAAGTTCAGTCATTTCACTTAAATGACAATTAATAGGTAATCTTCATTGCTATTTAAGTGAAATTACTGAACTTAAATATACAAGCTTGATAAAAATGGTCATTTTAGAAGAAAATTTCAAATGGCACTTAGAGGCTTTTGCATCTGAACTCTTCATATGTATTAAGTACATTAAGTACATTAAAAAGTACGTAACTAAGAAAATAAATACTTCTGGTGTCATCCACCACGTTTAAATTGTATTTGTACAAAACAGCTTGTTAGAGCCAGACCGATATATTGGCAGGCCGATATTATCGGCTGATATTAGGCATTTTCCAAACTATCGGTATCGGCAGTTATAATGGCTGATAAATGAATATTTCAAAAACGAAAACGAAACACGCTAGAACCATTTCGTGAGTGTTGGAGTTGTATAGTTTGTCCACCATAGGGCACTCTACACAGTCACTGTTGGCAACACTCGTTGAGTTGGTCACGAGACATACATTGCTTGAATATCAATTAAAAGAACATCCCCATCAGTTCTCTTAACTCAAATAAGCATGACAAAATTTGTGACTATCATGTCCAGTTTTGCTGCTGTTAAATAAGCCGAGAGTAACGCGGAATTAGCTAGTATTAGTTACGTTACGTTGTTACAGTGTAGTTGACTGACTGTCCTTTTAACTTTTGACAATGTGACTGAAGTATTTCTTTAATAGCACGTGACCGTTATAGCAATAAGATGTATCATCTCTCCTTGGCCTGTTATATTGAAAATGTATGTTTTATAATTTGCAGTATGACGTAATCCATTGCTAAATTATAGCTCATCACACAAAGCTAGCTAATGCCACTATCATCAGTCTGTCCTGTTGTGACAATAAAAGAAACAAGTTTCTTTTTAAAATGCATTATCATATTATTTTAGTTAATTTTTATTGCACGTTTCTGAAATAAATAAATAAATATCGGCCGAAATATCGGATTTTAAAACCAACAAATATTTGTATCGGTATCGGCTGGGCTCTACAGCTTGTTATGCTGCTTAAAATTACAAACTAGTATTTCTTTTCGTATTATTTTAATTTATTGTCGTAATTATAAACACACTGGTTTCTACCACAAATAGTCTTCCAGTTATTTATCTATAACAGCTTAGGAGTCCGATGTCTTACAATCAGCATTGCAAAATTAGGGGAAAACACTTGAATGAATAGAATAGAATAGAAATAATTATAATATGCTGATTTGCTGCTCAGTAAACATAAACATTTCTTATTAATATCAATGTCACAATAGAGTTGTAACTAATATTTTTGTGGAAAGTGATACAAGTTTCATTTTAGGGTTCTTTGATTCTTCCTGAATTAATTATTTTTTTTGTGTAAAATATTAAAGTTTAAATAAAACAGTCATGTTTTCATCTTATTGTGATGTATATCCAAGTGAAACAGCTTCTCAGGAAGAGAAATAAGGCAAGTCGAGACTTGATTTTGTCCATCAGGGATTGATTGGATCGTTGGATGTGCACGGACAAATAATTTATAATAAAAACTTGCAATATTTCATAAAAAAATGTCCATTTTGATTTCATGGTGACTTTGATTAAACATCTGAACAGTAGCGTATATATCTACATTTTATTGGTTACCCTACACTCTAGATTTCTGCGTTGGCCAATGAATAGAGCTCTTGTCGTATCAGTCTGCAGATGAAAGACAGGCTTCAGACAGTCAGGAGATAGAACAGTTTGATAGAGTTGCTGTCATGTGAATGGATTGACAGGGTGAGTTTGCTTGAGAGAGATGAAGACTTACTTTGCGGCCCCATGTGCAGTGATGTCTCACTGAAGACACATGCGGCAGTAGTTTGGCCCATGCGAAGTGGGGAAAGGAGAATCGGCAGGTGGGTTGGACGACTCTACATCTGTCAGGTGAGCTGTTGCAGAAAGAGTCTTACGACCTTCCTCCGCTCTTCAAAAGCCAAACACCGAGGACCTCACACACCCCTCGCACAGTCAGCCATAATCTCTCTCCAATAGCACGGCCACCCGGTGGGGAATAGAGCTTTGTCTGGATGAAATAGTAATAGTGATATTAGATATGTCTCCATGAACAAAAGAGAGAGAATGAGGACTCATTTCCTGTTCGGTTTGTGGTGTTTTTGCACGACAGAGGCAGATTAAAAATGATGTAACAAAAGACCCTCGCACCCCTTCAAGCAGGCGGCTTTGTGTACTTCAAAACAGCCTGCTAACAATGGCACCAGGCTGGGTAATAAGGGTCCTGACAAAGCCTTATCTCTCCCAGAACTCCAGCTGTGAAGACGAGCGGTTAGCACATGCGATAATGCTGTTGTGACAGCGTTCCCTCTTTGGCTCGTCCTACACAAACCGAGGAAGTCGAACGCTGGCCTCTCCGCTACTTAATCTCATATCCAGAACTTCTTGTTACTACCTGCATTACTTCCTCAATAAACCTTTGATGTCGGTATCAGCGGCCCTCTGAAGTCTCGGGCCCACGAGGCCTGGTTTCCAGTCTTGGCCTCTTTATGAGTAAATAAAGCTGCTTCCTGAGCGGCGGGGTTACGGACGTCAATCCAGACCCCTTAGTCTTTTACAGCGTCCTCGTCTCAATGGTTTGCTTTCATCTCCACTTAAACAGAATCCATTTACTCATGGACAAACTTCACTCTTAGCCTTTCTGGCCGTCGGCTTCCATCGGAGCGGTCATAGAAATGTCTCTGTTTAAGAGGTTATGTGAGTGTTTGTGCTTTTACCCCTGTGTTGCCTTTAATGATGCTCCGGTCTGCAAGGTGAATGGTCCTTTCCATATGCATGCATGGGGTAAAAAGTGCACTTTAGCATGTGTGCCGTAAGCCGAGAGGTTTATCGTACTCCACATAAGGCTCTGGCCATCGCACGCATGGCTCTTGGAGACCTCATATTAAAAGGGGAAATGTATTCGGCTCCTAGTGAAGAGGTAATTGGGCCTGATGAAAGGCAGTGGGTATTTGTTGATGCTGAAACCTGATTATGATCAGGGTATGTACTCCATTGGCGAAATGAAGTCGAATGAAATGTTGATGGCTTTAAGTAAAAGCCAGAGAGAGAGAGATGGACAAATGTTGCATATCCAAGGGACGTTCAGTGTTTAACATAGGATTACAATGATTTGTAGGTGATACATTTAAGCCACATTCTCGAAATTTAAAATTCTTTTAAAAAGTTTTAGATCAGTAAGATTTTTTTTGTTTTTAAATGAAGTCTCTTTCTGCTCACCAAGTCTGCTTTATTTGATGAAAAAAAAAAAAATGACAGTGTTATTGTGAAATATTATGACAATTTAAAATGACTGTTTTCTATTTTAATATACTTTAAAATGTAATTTGAAAGCTGAATTTTCAACATCATTACTGTTGCTGATTACACAGTGATCACAGTGTTTTCAGTGTCACATGATCCTTCAGAAATCATTCTAATATGCTGATTATATGCTCAAAAAACATGTTGAAAACAGTCATGTACCATTTTCCCCCAAAATTCTATGATGAATAGAAAGTTCAAAAGAACAGCATGTATTTAAAATAGAATCTTTTCTAACATTATAAATGTATTTACTGTAACTTTTGATCAATTTAACTCATCCTTGATGAATAAAAGTATTTTTTTAATCCCCCCCCCCCCAAAAAAAATAAAAAATAAAAAAAATCTTACTGACCCAAAACTTTTGAATGGTAGTGATCAATGTTACAAAAGCTTTCCATTTCAGATCAATTCTGTTCTTTTGAACTTTCTATTCATCAAAGAATCCTGAAATAAAAATGTAAAAAAAATAAAATAATAATTTCTGTTGGATCATTTGACTCTGAAGACTGGAGTTATGATGCTGTAAATTCAGGTTTGATCACAGGAATAAATTACACTTCACTATATATTCACATAGAAAACCACTGTTTTAAATTTTAATAATATTCCACAAATATTAGTGTTTTTTTTTTTTTTTTTTTTTTGTATATCAAATATTTGCAGCCTTGGTGAGCAGAAGAGACTTCTTTTAAAAACATTAAAAAAAACTGGTAGTGTATATTTTGAAGAATGTCGGTAACCAGACAGTTGATGGCGAGTAAGGCGAGTAAATGATGATAGAGTTTTCATTTTTAAGTAAACTATTCCTTTAAGACTTTTTAATAGTATCTCTTATTTAAATTTCATTAGCAAAACTGAGATTAGTGTTAAGTTTGATTCTACTAAATGAACAGAGATTGCGTTTGTGCTTTTAAACACACAAACAACATGGAAAAGAGTGCAGGGTCTCGAGGCGTGGTTTTAAAAGTTAATCTTCTTTTAAAAAGACAAACAAACTGGGTATGAGGAGCTGTAAAAGCAGATGCGGTAAATGGTCAAAGGCGTCTGTGTAATTTAGTCAAGTCACCTTTATTTTTATAGCGCTTTATACGATATAGATTGTTTTAAAGCTGCTTTACAGTGATCAACAGGAAAATAATGATTCACTAATGCAAACAGAGTTCAGTTTGACTGTAAAGCAGGTCAAAAAATAAAATGGTGTCATTGTTCAGCTGAAGTCAGATCAGTGTATTCAGTTCAGTAAGATCTAGCCCCATCCTACCGCCAACCCTGGAAAAGCTGTGGTGTGGCTGACAATGGGAATATATGTAATGGTGGCATGACTCTATCCCAAACCTTCCTCTACCATCTGCTGCTCTCTCTTAATGCATGTACAGAATGTACTACAAAGACATCTCATCACCGCAAACATACACGCTCAATTCACCACCTGCTCACTGCGGAAAGGTGGTAGAGTGTGAAATAATCATTTTAGAAACATGCTGGAGATGTAGAACACAATGACCTGAGCTCTCTCCTGCAAGATATATATTTTTCCCAATCAGACCTGGGCCTTTGATCCACACTCAATAAAAGCCACCATGGGCTGGAGTCATGTGCTTTTTGAGTGGGGTTTGATTATCAGGCGAAAGCGAATCAGCATTACAGAGGATCCGCTAAGCTCTACTCAAAAACCCAACTGAGCTTTTAGAGTGCTTTCACACCAGTTTGTGGTTCATGTTGAGTTCGTTTAGTTGGTGTGGAAGATTTTTTTCTGATTCCGTTTCTCTGGAAATTGTTGATTTGGTGTGCAGTGAACTATGGTTTGCAGTTATGCAGTGAACTCCTATTGATGATATAATTTGAGTCTTTGCATGCTTCACACAAAATTGCTGCTTGTCTCTGAATAAATTACCCTTGCAGATCAGCTTGCATTTGTTTTTTTTTATATTTTTTTTATTATTTATTTATTTAGATTTTTTTTCACAATTCATACATCAGCGGCAGACAAACGTAAGTGCTGTTTTGTGTGTAAAGTTTCTATGGTTGATCCAGTAGGAAAAAACATGAATACATCAGTGTAGCTTGCTTCACAGTTTTACTTTTTACAAACGGATTACAAAGTTTTCTGTTTGATTCATAGTTTTTTAAATATCTTGAGTATCTCAAATATCTTATATATCATAGTATTTAAATATCTTACATTTTCTCCGTTAAAATCTCTTTTAAATTCAATTAATATTTTGCCATGCCTGATCTCCTGAAATAACATTATGATTTCACTATCTGCAACACAATATTGTGTTGTTGTTGTTTGTTTTTTTGTTTGAGTTACTTATGAGTCTGTGTTTTAATTATGGCTGTCAAGTGATTAATCGCGAATAATCACATCCAAAATAAAAGTTTGTGTTTACATAATATATGCAGGTGCACTGTGTATGATTATTTTGTATGTATATATATATATATATATATATATATATATATATATATATATATATATAATATATATATATGTATATATATATATAAATACACACACATGCATGTATATTTAAGAAAAATATTTATATATAAAATATTTATATATAATATAAATTTTATATAAATCTATATACACTATATACATGAAAATATTTCTTAAATATATACAAGCATGTCTGTGTATTTATTTATATAAAATAATTATACACAGTGCACCCACATATATTATGTAAACACAAACTTTTATTTTGGATGTGATTAAATACGATTAATCGATGATTAATCATTCGACAGCCATAGTTTTAATATGTTATAAGAGCACATTTTAATCATACTTTTTGTTTTGTGTTATATAATGTATCTGCATTACAACATGACATCATGACTTTTGCGTAAGCATACATGCCACTTTCGAGTCAAGGTGGCGTGTTATCTATACACATTTTGAGCTATCCGCGTGTATGCATGTACGTCTACACCATTAACGTCCAAGCTGATTCTGCGTGTCTGTACACGCCGTCAAATATCCTGAGTCGAAACGAAGCAAAATGTAGATCTACATCTGGGGAGTCGATATTTTTCTTTCCTAGGATGGTAAGGGAACAGTCATAAATACCATTAACCCCAGTGACGGGTAAGTTTAGGGACGGGGTTGAGGTAAGTCATATATTTATATATACAGTAATAACGTTAAGTCAACGGCGTTCATAAACAAGCTGAAAAGCGATCTATGCGTGTTGATAGCACGGCAAAAATGGAAATTGTCGAATTGTTTGTGATCATACACACGCTGCTTCATGAGATCAGTCTGCTGATTACTATTAGTATAGGATTTGCTTAGGTGAGATAATTAACCTGAAAGCAAAGCGCTTCAATAGATTATTTTCAACAGTAAAATTCTTTCTCGTTTTTTCTTTGTTAATATAGCCGTGCATTTGTTTGTCATATTTTTATCAACACTCTGCTTCATTAAACTAGTTGAAGTATTGTCAGGATGTACGCTGGCATGATTCTGGCATCAGGATGACCTCACCGGCTCAGGACGAGCAGATATCCATCTGGCCGTGTGTCTCAGTGAGTTCATGTCTGACCAGTGCAGCTTGCCTACACTCCCTCACATTAAATCCTGCTTTTCCCTCAAGATACCTCAGCGTGCCGGCCGGCCGGTCGGGTCGGCTCTTCAGCTCTGTTTATCCAGGCTTTTGCAGTGCTTACAGACCTGCCGCAACTAATACCAGTCCAGCTGCACTCACTTATGTAGTTGGATTGTGTTTTGCATAATATCTAATACTGTGTCAATTATGAAGAGACAGTATAAGACTCTGGGTAATACATTATTTCTTATTTTTCCAGTTTTTGCGTGAATGACAGCACTATACTTCTTGCTGGTGGTTAGTGCAATTAGTCTCAGTTGAATGTACATCTTTGTCGGATTAGAACAGAAATGCCCTCAGGCAGTAGAAGACCACTGGAATTTTCTTCCGCCATATGAGAGCAAAATGATACAGATGCATGTGCTGTTTGTGTGGGGAAAGTAACATGATTTTCCTCTTTTTCTTTTAAATGTTTGATAAACCTTTTTAAAATTCTCTAAAATGTGTCACCATGCATTGTGGAGATAAGATCATCCGAATATAAATCTTGAAAAAAATAGTAGCTGTATGTTAAGTTACTTTATGGGTAGAAACCAAAGTACTGTAGATGTTTTTAGATAAACCAAAATATGATTTTCAGATGGAAGATATGCTGCACTGACCAAATCCAGAACATTAACAATAATGTTCCTTTCACTCTTTTAAAGTCAACATGAAAGTTTATTAGATTTTACTTGAATTAAACAGTTAAATAGTAATACATTTTGTTAGTACATTTAGCAATACCATCTACTTAAGCCTACAGTATACTGAGTCTGTAAATTGGAATTCAAGTAAATTTTTGTACAAGTCAAATCTTAATTTCAATTTTCAAGGGCACCTATTATGCCCCTTTTTAACAAAATGTAATTCTTAGCTGTCCCCAGAATGTGTCTGTGAATTTTCAGCTCATAATACCCCACAGATAATTTATTATACCATGTTGTAAATGTAAATCCACACATTTTTGAGTGAAAGTAAAAACATGCTGTTTTTGTTGATGTATCTTTAAATGCAAATGAGCTGCTGCTCCCCACCCTTCAAATACTGACGAAACATTGTTTTGGTTCTCAATCACAGTCACGTTTCGTGACATTGCAGTTCTTCATCTGCATGAAAGTGTATTATCTGTATTATAAACAAGTAAATAAAGCACATGTGTATATTTAAGATGTGTATTAAAGGGAAAGTAGCATAATATACAATACCTAATGCTATATATGCTGTTATTAATATGAATTAAACAAAAGAAAAAAAATCTCTCACTGCTCTTGATTGAATAATTTTAGTAGCTTTAAATAAGAATACGTTTCTTACTTGAATGCTGCAGTTAAATGCTCTGGCGAGGTGACAAACATGGTGGACTGTGTACAGCTCATGAGGTGTTTCTATGGTAACAGCGAGTTGGATCAATTGGAAGACGTTGCTGCTACACTTAGGATTGTGGGTAGTGTAATTTTTTTTCTCCATAAAATCACGGTTAAAACATGTAGAATCTGAAAATGGTTTATTCTGAGACACTGCTTAAAAGCTACACGTGTGTAACTCTTAGTTTATTCTTAGCTAAAAACACTTAGTTCTTTCAAAAATATATGTGCTCATTAATGTATATTTTAGTAATAGTAATAAAGTAATAAAGTATTCTCGTGAGTGTATAATATGCCCTTGAAAATACATACGGTAAGGGGTTCTAATGTTCGGTCTGCATGTTGCCCCTCCTAATCTTGAAAGTACATTAGCCAAAGAGGGACATACCCCGTTAATTCAAGCTTCGCCTTCGCGTTTACATTTGAGTTAACACTCATGGACGAGGTCAAACTGGAAGACCATGTTAATCTTGGACTACATTGGCCACTGTAGGAGTTAAAACGAAATTCGCGAATCGAGAGGAACATAAACTAATATTCACCTGGATGGTCATATACCTTTTACACCACTAGATGGAGGTAAAAATCACACAGTGTAGCTTTAAGATTTATGGGGTTTCCAAAAAAGAAGATTTGTTGGATTTTTACCATTTTATAAGATGGTTGTGTGTACACTTGAGTTTGACACACTTATGTTTAAACATCATGTAAAAGTGAATTTTGCATAATAGGTCGCCTTTGTGCAACTAGAATTCAATTCTTACTATGACTGTGCGTTATGTGCCAAAGCTACAGGCCCTCAGCACTGTCAGAACTAAATGTTTACTGTTTTTTTTTACATGCCATGCACAACAAGTGAATCAATTCAGCTCTTGTTTAACATCACATCATTGATTGTCTAGGAGAGTCTCTCTCACTTCCTCTTTAACAGTCTCTCTTTGTTCTATGCTGTTACCATAACTTCGACAAAACGCCTGCTTTTTTTTTGTTTGTTTTTTTGTCCAACACTGAAGAAGCTAAAGTGACCATTAAAGCTCAGTGTGTGTTTGCTGTCTCACTACATGCTGCATTAACTGTCTGACACAGACACTCTCTCTCTCTCTCTATCTCTCTCTCTCTCTGGCCTTGAGTCCGTGATTCGCCGGAGCTCCTATGGGCAAACAAAAGGAGGAGGGAGTTCTTGAGCAAATCAATGACAGAGAGACTAACAGTGAAGGTTGACGTGCTTTGCTACCATGTTTCCCTCTTCCTCATCCTTCCTTCCCCCTTCCATGGGTTCAATCATCCCTCTGCAGACACTATTGAGGGGAAATGGATGGGAGAATCTAGCACCGTGACCCTTCCTCAGCGCCATAGGATAGCGCTAACCAACCAGAAGCCGATGATGGCTGTGGCCTGAGCTGAGTCCCATGCATTTTCCCCATGGTTTTGATATACTTAAACTTTTGCCTTATCCGGTCGTCAAAACTCTGAACACATCTTCCTTTTTAAGAAAGACTTAAGTGAACGTTCTTAACTCCCAAGTCATTCTGAAGTTCGCGGCCAAAGCTCAAATTGAAAGACCGCTGTCTCTGGCCAGCTGCGTCTTGTTTCGTTTTAAGTATCAGGGAAATCACCAATGGAAATCACGACGCAGAACCGTCACAACTCTGCCGTCATTGTGTTAGCTCCGCCACCAACTCTCATACACGATGTGATTGGCCAGACCAGAGTTTGGATTTTCCACTTCGAAAGTCACGGAGAGTTGCTAGACCACACTTTGCAGCAAAATAATTTTTGCTGCCGCTAGGGTGCGTCTAAGATTTCTGAGGCTAGTAGGTGACATGAGCTACACTTATTAGAGCTCTGTTTCCCAAGTGTTCCTTACTATTCGACACCAAAGTAATAAAGATGTTTTTTAGTATTGAAAATGAGTAATGCTAGAGGGTCATTATTCTTGCAATTCATTTTTCAGCTAAACTCATTTGATACAGTGGGTAAAACTTAATCTGAGACAGACTTTAATGAGACACCTGAGCTTGTTTGTCTTTCACGAGTTTTGACAGTTGGTGGGCCAATCATGCAGAAACGTTCCACCACAAGGAAAAAAAAATGTTGGCAAATTCATTCAGAAAAGGGAATCCAGAATGGATGTTTAACAGGAGTGAGATTGAAAATGTCATCCAAGCTCGAACAAGTGCAACACTGATCACCCATAAGTAAAACGTGTTGTCATATGTACAAGACTTACATGAGTGGCTGATGCAATAGCCGATGGCAAAATCATCATTGTAAGAATAATTCCATAAAGTGTGTACATTGTTTTACAAATTTCAGCATTTAGATTGTCTGTGTTTGTGCATCTATTTCCCTTGATTTAAATGCCTAGATAAACCTGTGGGACAGTTTCTCGC